>JANTPZ010033922.1:1736-39558 GCA_025593235.1 Vachellia pachyceras
AGTTTGGGGATCTTATGCGGCTTTTTGATGAGTATGGTGCACCTTCAACTGCTGGTGACATAGCGTAAGTTTCCTTAGCACCATAGATGGTTTCAATTTGGGCTCCTACTAATTAGTTTATGTTTTGAAATTTATTATAAAAAAAGTTACATATCATGATTATCTCATCCTCTTTCAAATATTATTTACCTGGCATTATGTTTTGACAACTAGCAAATGACAATCCACCTTGGTAATGATTCTTGTCTTTTCATACTAATCATCCATAAAATGTCTAGTTAATATAAACAAAAGTCTTATTTCTGGTTTCTACTTTGAAGGATATTGCTAGCCTAAGGCTATAAAGCAAGCCCCTATGGGGTTTTGTTTCTCTTAGATTCTCTAGAAACTTTAATATTTTAGTTGAAAGAGGGTCTTTTTATTGTTTTACCCAAAAACAATTTCTTTTTTTGTTAGTGGTGCATTTTCATCGAAGATTTTGTATTACATAATATTCTACTTGGACAATTATAACAATCGTGAATAAGCCATTCAATTCTTCATGTTGCTAATCTGTATAAATGACTGTCAGATATATCGATTATCTATTCCTAGGAGATTACGTTGACCGAGGCCAACACAGCCTGGAAACCATAACCCTTCTGCTTGCCCTGAAGGTATTCTGGCTATTTGGTTTCACTTTCAGAGCTTTTCTGTTCTTTGTTGAGCTTGGAAGCCTAAGATTTTTGCGTACTTTTTTGAATACAGGTTGAGTATCCAAACAATGTGCATTTAATACGTGGAAACCACGAAGCAGCAGATATTAATGCCCTTTTTGGTTTCCGGATTGAATGCATTGAAAGAATGGTAAGGAATTTTATGAATTCATTCTAGTCAACAACCTCCCGAAGCTCTTTCTTGCTATCATGTTAATCAAGAATCTGGTGTGACCAATTGAGCAGGGTGAGAGAGATGGAATTTGGGCGTGGCATCGTATAAACCGGTTGTTTAATTGGCTTCCTCTAGCTGCTCTAATTGAGAAAAAAATTATTTGCATGCATGGGGGTATTGGTCGTTCGATAAATCATGTGGAACAGATTGAGAACATTCAGCGTCCAATTACAATGGAGGCAGGGTCAATTGTGCTTATGGATTTGTTGTGGTTAGTGCATCCGTTAATTATCTGTATTTTTGTGACCAAATGTTCTGTCCTTTCGGAAAAGTGACTGAGATGTTTATCCCTAGGTCTGATCCAACAGAGAATGACAGTGTGGAAGGGCTACGGCCTAATGCTAGAGGTCCTGGGTTGGTTACTTTTGGGGTGAGTGTTCATTACATGTTGCTTTGAATCACGTGAACATTCCATGAAGTAGGCAATGGTTATATCCCCCACTTTTTGTGCACTTGGAAGAAAGCATAAATCAAGGCTATCATTTTCAACGGAATTCATTGTTTTCCGCAATTTCTTTGTTTTATATTTGTTTGACTCGTTTATATTGCAGCCTGACCGTGTCATGGAGTTCTGCAACAACAATGATCTTCAGCTGATTGTTCGTGCACACGAATGTGTGATGGATGGTTTTGAGCGTTTTGCCCAGGGGCATCTCATAACACTTTTCTCAGCCACAAACTACTGCGGTATGTTTCTGACTTCTACTAGGACACGATTCTTTCCATATTGGATCATTTACCCTCTTAAATCATAGAACTTCTCTATTCTAATAGGTACTGCCAATAATGCTGGGGCAATACTCGTTTTGGGTAGAGATCTTGTTGTGGTTCCTAAATTGATTCATCCATTGCCACCTGCAATTTCTTCACCAGAAACATCACCAGAACGTCATATTGAAGATACATGGATGCAGGTACGGAGGTTTTTTTTATACTATTGGAAGCGGAGTATTACAGTGAATTGTAACTTTACAAGTTTCGTGTTGCTACTGTTGTACTCTATTTGATTCATGGTATCAAGTTCTGGATTTCATTGTTTATATGGACAGGAGTTGAATGCTAACAGACCACCAACACCAACTAGAGGCCGACCTCCGGTGGCAAATGACCGAGGTTCTCTTGCTTGGATATAATGATCAATAAGATTGTCCCTGATACTTGTGCATTTCTGGCTTGTGCCATCGCCTGGTTCTCTGGTGTTCTGTATATAGCATGATGCCATTACCGGGGCATGCCAACTTGTACTCTCAATTCTGCAGGAAGATCAAAGGCTTTCATAATTTTGGTTTTTCACCTTTAAATTAGCAGTCCCCATGAGCAGGATACTAGATCCAGATGCAGGTTGATGGCTGCAGCTAGGCTTACTTTGGCAAGCTAGAAGTTGGAGTCGGGGTTCAAACACATGACACCCCTTGTAAATTGAGCCATAGGCAAAGTCAAGGTCACGGTTGTTTCTTATGGTTTGGTAGTTCTGGCTATTTTTATCATTTATTTTAACATATTTTTCCCTCGTCCTTAGGCTGCTGTTTTGTTGTTTCTTTTTTTCCTTTCAAGAGGACAGGAGAGCTTTTTTATGTAATGGTGAGATGTATAAATCAAAGATCATGGGGGGTCCATTATTCATGTATCATAAAGGTGCTGCTTTGTGTAATTCTCGTCCTTGCTCTGTACGATTATTTTGTGAATTAACATATTCTGACGGAGGATGTGAATTTTGATCAATAGAATTTCATATTGTATGCTTTTGCTTATTTGGAAATGATTGGATTGTCTTTTATCGGACGTGCGGAATAACTCGCAGCAACGCAAGAGAATGGAATTGAGGAAAGTGTTGATAAAAAGTCCCGCTGGCTTCCAATTCAGGGTGAAGGGCCTAGTTGAGGGGTTGTTTGGATTAGTTTTTGTGAAATAAACTTTTTATGGTAACTAACGTTTATAATTGAAGTTGTGGCAAAAATTAATGTAATTAATATAATGTGTTTATATTTAGGTAAGCATTTTATGAAAGTGAGTTTGATAATAGCATATCTGGTTATTTTGTTTCTTTTTGGTAACGATCTAACATTTGCAAAAGAAATCCTTCTTGATTCATGTTAGAGGATTCAACAATTTTTCATTTTGAAAATGGGTATTTTCCTACTAAATACAATTATATTCGAGATGTTTAGATGTGGATATCAAAATATGAATTTTTGATCCACAAGGGATTCAAAATATTTATGTTGGTCGATGAGGTTTAAATACAACCTCTGTCTCTCATCTGAACTTGAATCATGATAATTTTTTTTGTAATATTATAAATATTAACAAAATATATATTTACTCGTGATATTTTTTGCTTTGAAACTTGAGTGATGTAAGCGCACCCACCTAAAAAGGCAGCAATAATGTGCTCATTTTGAGTTGAAGTGGATTATGATGTCAGTTTCCCTTCCATAATTGTTTATTCACATAATCGTAAGATTAATGCCATGCTGCTCAAATCTCAATACAATAACGATACCACACGCTTGCCGACATGCGTTCTTTTCTTCTAGATTAATGCAGATATTAAATCATTAATAATAATAAATGCTGGGATTTATTTATATTAAGTAAGATAGCCATGGAAATATGCAGTAGAAGGTCTCTGTTCATACTGTTTGGAGATCATAAATATCGTGTATATATTTGGTTATACGTAGCAGTCACTGTCTAAGCTTATGGCTGAAGCAAAAACAGATCAGAGAGGAAGATCATCATGTTTCCGAAAAACAAAACCATAGAATCTGGGCATGACCCAATTTCCAGCCGCATTGGCTCAATTATCATAAAAGCTTCCAAATTCAAAAGCAAGCCTCCTTCGTCATTCTCTCCCACACAACACGGTCCACCCAAGTCAAACATGACTTCACCTCCTTTTCAATCATGCTCTCTCTGTTTTTCCCCCTTTCTTGCTTTTATGAAATTCTAAAATACGCTGTTAGTCTTGACTATAAGGCACACAGAGATTTCCATATTTATAAACAGTATCATTAAACTCTTTATATGAATGTATAATGTTACTTTCTATTTGTTATTGTACAAGCTTTATATTATTGTGATAGAATGTGTTTTAGATGGGGTTAAATTAGAAAATGTTAGATTTAAAAAAGAGTTGATAAAGTTTAAAAATTTTCTTAGTTTTAATAAAATTTGTTAGACATCTTCATAAAATATAAATGTAGACACACTAAGACATGACTTATAAATAGTATTACATGACTAAAATAGAAAGGCTTCAACTAGGTTCATGCGTGATAAGAGTTGCATAGATATCAAAGGGAGAGGCCAGGAGACACTATCGAAAGCCTTATCGGTGCGAAGGTGTTCTGGGTTTCAACCTAAACTTGTCTCCTCAAAATATTTTTTAAAATTTTAGGGTCAAACTCTTCATGGCAAGAGCTATCAGGAAAAAAAAGGCAAGATGAATTCACAAATATAAATACATATTACATTAATACCATATATAAATATGACACTGTTCAAGTTATTTTTTTTGATATGACAAATTGAAAGTATCACTCTCTCTATCCTTCTCCGTATCTTTTATTTGATGACTTCTCCCTGAAAGGGTGGAACTGGGTAGGGAGAAACTGATCACGGAGTAATTAATAATTGGAGCAAATGGATTTTTGTGAATTGGCTGTGGGGCCACATGAGGTTTTGTGATTGTGAATTGTCTAATTGTGTTTATGTGACTCAGGATGTGGCAATACAATGCGGTTCCCAGAATAGAAAGGATCCTCTAGTCTCCTTGCAACTCCCCCAATTGTGAACCAAGCAATCTCCACTATTCCCTCTCAGCACCAGCAATTTTTGCCGCTCTTGAGGTGTCTGATTAATTGCCTCATAGACTACATGCTTGCTGCTGCTAGTGTTCTTCAATGGTGAGTTGTTCTGGGGATGATTTGTGGATTTGGCTTTCCAGAAGTAGTCGTAAGGATTGAAAGATGATGCTGCTGCTGCAGAAGGGAGCGATCGAGCCGCCACCCTTGGCCTTGGTGGAAGTGATGATTTCGCCGCCGTGGTACTTTTCTCCACAACCTTGAAATCCTCCGAATTCACCACCTCGTTCAACTTGTCCGACCACTTTGGGTTCCTATTCACAAACTCAATATTCATAGTTAATCCTAACCTATACGCACTTCCAACTCTATTAGATAATATGGGTGCTGGTTCTATCATATCACTTTTGTCAATCTCATCCTCCTCGCTTTCCTCATCGTCATCATCCTCTTCATGTTCATTCTCTTTTTCTTCTTCATCTTTCTCAAACTCCCCAAACTCTTCTTCCATCTCCTCTACGTCCACATCGTATTCTTTTTCGTCTGGTTCTTCTTCTTCTTCTTCATCATTGTGCTGGAATTCTTCGTTGGTGGCAAGATTATTGAAAGTGAGGAGAAGGCGACCATCTTGGCGACGAGCACAGAAGTTGTTCTGGGAAGGAACGGACACAGCTTCGAGGACGAGCCTTCCATTTTCACGGTGGGACCTCATGTGAACAGAAGGTCCGTCTTGACGGGTTAGAGAAGGAAGGGGAGGAGGGAAAGAACGAGGACCAGCTTTCTTGGAAGTTGCAGAGTAATTGAATTTTGGCACAACTAAATCATCCTCAGGCTCAATATGTTCTTGGAGTGTCTCTTTCTCTGTCTCTTCTTCATCATCCTTGTCTTCCTCTGTTTCTCCGGTCTCAGATGACGGGTATGAAGAGAACCCATCGGACCCAGTTTCGGATCCGAGGCTCTCTGTGCAAATCTCGAGGCTTTTCTCACTCAGAGAGCTTTGTGATCTTTTCACAAGTGGGTGAATATAAGGAGGAGGTAGGGATGATTTGGAGGCATCCTCGTTGGTCTTCTGGGATACAATGGAGCTCCAGATGTCAAACGCACCGGGCTTCTCACTCTCCTTGTTGTTTTTGTCTTTTTGGATTGCGCTCCAAATACTTTTAGCCTCCAGATCTTTCATATCTTCGCAGTCATCTGATGATTCTGATTCAGACGAGGAGCAGTACGAATCAACTGAATGTGAGAGCTTCTGGGATGAAACAGTCTTCTTCATGGGAGAGAAGAACCCATTTTGGGAGAGCCATTTCTTAGAGGACATGTCTGCGGATAGAGTGCGTCGCAGGGAAGAAGAAAAAGAACCTCTGTTCCTGTCACAGTCAGAGCTCAGAATAGTGACTATGCCCTGCTTCTGCACGAGCTTAGTCTCTTCCTCCATCCCCAGAGACGAGGACATTAAACATGGAGCAGGCATCTCCAATATAACTCAAAGGAGAAGTGCACGCAACGTCTTATCTGCATACATGAAAAAAGACCCAAACTTGATGAGAAAAACGTCAAAATGAACAGAAAACAAGAAACCCAACATGCAGGTCAGCAAGAGGGAAAAAACTGCTTGAGAATTTGTTGAAGACTTGAAGGGGTTGTTCATTTACCTTAGAGGGGGGCAACAAGCATCCAACAGAGGTCTTCTGAGAGACCACTGTGAGTGCGAGTTACAGAGGAAAGGAAGAAGGAAGATGATGAAGCTAGGAGATTGTTGGGAATGGCTGTGGATGATGATGGCCGTGGAAGAAGGGAATGAGTGGGTATTTGTAGGTGGAGGAAGAGGAAGGCTCATGGAACCGTGTTTTCAGTGGGACCTGGACTGTCCTGTATTTTTCCCCTCGTTGTCACCAAAAGGTGCGATGAGGGTTAGAAGTACAGGAGAAGTTTTAATGTAAAATTTAAATTTTGGAGGATAGATTTTAAAAAAATAACTTTTATAGATTCTGAGGCAAAATTTATGTTTTGAAAAATGATTTATGTTTGAGAAGTTATTAGTTTTTACGGATTCCTAGGCAAAAAAATGGTTAGGAAAGAAGAAAGAGAAAGGATAAAAAATAGGACAGAGGAAAGAGAAGTAAGAAAAAGTAGGAAAGATAAAGAAGGAAAAAAGTATGAAAGAGAAAATAGGAAAAAGTATGAAAGAGAAAACCTAGGTTTCAAAATCTATGTTTTGAAACCAGAATAGCTTTTCAGAAAAAATTTTGTACTTGGACAAAAAATAACTTTTGAGTCAAAACCTAAGTTTTAAAACTAAACTTAAATTCTGAGAATAGGTTGCAAACAAGCCTTTAAAACTCGATAAAAACTCAAGTGCGTGGCCTACCCTCTTGTCTATTCAAAGTGAGTCTTCTCTTTACAAATATTCTTCTCTCAGTTCATACCACTTTCACTATCTTACCATTCAATTACTTTATTTTTTACCTGAAGTTGGGTTTAATAAAAAAGATTAGTCTCCATAACATGTTGAATCAATATTTAAATTTCTGTTAAGAGAGATATACGTATACTGTGTCTAATTATATCTCAAATATCATTATCTCTAATAAGGGATATAGTGTAATATCCTGAATTTCAATAACTAGAATAAAGGTCAAATCGATAAGTTATAAAATGAGATAAGTCCCGAAAATAAAAGTGCAAAAAGAGAAAATAATAAATGTTGGAAAGAGCACGATTAAATTAGCTCAGAGGCCTTGATATTTCAAAATATAAATGCCAAGGGGTAAAATGGTAATTATGCTTAGTGTAATATCCATCCTCTTTCTGTAAATTGAAATAAAGGTCAAATTGATAATTATGTATGAATTAAAGCCCAGAGATAACAAGTACAAAAAAAAAGGATGCCAATAGATCGAAAAGATTAAAGTTAGCCCGACCCTAATGGTTTGGTTTTATTTAAGAACTCCACAGTTAAGTGTGCCTGCCCTGAAGTAATGGAAGGATGGGTGACCCCTGAGAATGAACCAAATGTCATTAAACAAAAAGAGAAAGGGCATAAAAGTCAAGGGCAATTTTGATATTTTGAAAGATTAGAAAAAGTAAGGGTAATTTGGCAAATAAGAGAAAACGTAAAGGCATTCTGGTCAAAGTTAAAAAGTTAAGAGTTGACCAAAAATTCCACAGATGCTTAATAGATAGAGCAAAACTCACTAATCACCACTGTGGGTCTTGAATCCTTGAGTTACAACTTAGATTTCTGTCTATAGAATTTTGAAGAACATAAAGCAGAAAATAATTATTTGAGATATCAAGAGACCTCAATCAGTTGAGTTTAGAACATAGAAAAATAAAATGAATTTTATAGTATTTTATAAAATTATTGCCCAGTATTCAATAAAGGAGAATTCCCAAATCAGAGGGAAAAATATCCGAAAACCCTGAAAATATAATTTTCTTCAAAAATTAATTTCAAACAATTCTGAGGGCAAATTAAGGAAAGAAAAAAGGTTAGAGTATCAGTAAAAAATATAGTAATTTTTAATGTCCTTAAACTAAATTGCCTGTTTGTAGCCCATTTTCAGAACCAATAGAATTCAAGCAAGTGGTGGTGCAGTGTGGTGTTGCCATATTAACCATTAGATTAAGCTTGAAAAACAAGATAAATCCAAGCCATTTATTCTTTCACATGGAAATTTTAGTAAAGAAAAAAATCTACTCTTCCTCTCTCCATTTTGCCATCACTTTCCTCCCCTTCCAAGCTGCATAATTGATGCCATTACAAGCAAGAAGATGAGAAAGAATAGCTCACAAAAACTTAAGGAAGTTAAAAACCCAAAGAACTCACTTGGAAAGTAAATAAGAAGGATTCAAGTTTCAAGAGAATTCAAGAGATAAGGTGCAAATACAAGTAAGGGGAAAAGCAAAGTTAACGATGTTTGAAGATGGCATGATGTTTGCTTGTGAAACTTTGGTGATATGATGGAACTTTATTTGCAAGTTGTTGTAGTTTTGTAATTATAAACCTCTACTTGATAAGAAAGTAGATATATGTCAATGCATGCATGAATACATGCTAATATGTTAAGAAAATAACCTTGCATTGCAAGAGGTTGAGTTTTAATCAAAAAGAGGTTTTGGTAAATTTTCAAAGAAAATCCAAATTTGCAATTAAGGGGTTCCAAAACCCTCAAGTATGCCCTGTTTTTGGAGTGGCAATAAAATAGCAAATGAATTCCGAATGAGCTAAAAATTTTCAGTTAAATACTACATATCGTAAGCTTTAAAATAAGTCCAAGATCACTGGATTTGGATATTTGTACAAAGAGTTATGTTTGCCCAAATTTGAGGGATAAATCTGGAAAAATAAAAGTTATCAATTGAACAGTACGTTTTCATGCAATTAACTGTATCAATTGGGCTACTAATTGGATCAGTGAGTATTTTTCCCTCTAGATCACTTTATAAGCATCAAAGAGAAATTGAAACCATTTAATTTTGATTTTTCTAGAATTAGTTATGACTGGAAATTGACCGAATGAATAGTAACCCGTTTTTGAAAATTTTCAATTTAACTTCTTTTGTCAATTAATTTGTCCAAAATAACAGGTTAATAATATATTTCCAATTAGGTAAAACAGAAAGAGACATTAATTTGTCTTAAGAAGATAGCAAATGAATCAACCTCAGGAAGGCCAACATGAGTTGTTAATTAGGATAAATCTAACAGTTACAATCATCCATACAAATGTAATGTAATATATTTTCTTCTTGTCTTTAGGGACCCCTATGGATTGAGGGCTGACTAGAAGTGCCCCACAGCTGTGTGGGGGTTTTGAGTGAATGGGAATGAAAGAGCATGAAAGTCATGTCACCTCCGCATTTATTTTAAATATAATATTAGAAAAAATTGACACGAAGAAAATTAAAAACTTTATAAATAATTCAGTGTTACGTTTTTCTTATAAAAAATATTGAGATAAAAAGGTAAAAAAATATAAAATATATTATTTAAAAAAGAAAAAGAGAGAGATAAAAGCGGATTAACCGACGTAGATTGACATTTAACCAACCTAAACCTACCATTATGTGGCAGGTTGACGAGTTGGGTCCAAGGGTTAAACCTGTATTCCCACCTCTACTACCAATGATAATGCATTTCTATGGATTAGCTGTAAAATATATTTTCTCAACGTGATTTGCAATATATAAGGTAAGCATATGAGATGATTTTTCTTATGACTTACGTGAACATGATTCTGAAACTCAAATTTAATCCAACCCAATAATGGGTCTGTTTGGGAAAGCAGTGGAGAAGTGTTTTTACATAAGCGGATGTAAATATGTGAAGGTTATCTCATTTTACAGAAAAATACTTTTAAACAGACTTTCATATAAGCAAAAAATGAAATTATGTTGGTCAGATTCTAAATAAGCAATAAAATGGAATGAGATATATGTAAATAATAGAACATCAATAAGGCACAACACAATAGTGCAACTTAGCAAACATGAAATATCTATCATTGCAACAATTGTTCAACAGTATTAAGATAAAGCTTACCCACAAGAAAAAAAATCAAATCTTCAAAGTGATTTCTTCTTATTCTAACACCTAATAGAAATAACTCAAATGTATAATAATAATTTAAAAAAATGCTCGGGCCACCTGACAGGCTAGACAGACCTGCCAGGTGGCCTGACCTGTGACCTGTAAAAATTTGGCTTGTACAGGCTTTTGCAGGCTAGGTCACAAGCCTCTGACAGGCCGCCTAACCTTTTTCCACCCCTACCCGTAATCCATGGGCTAGCTTGCTTTCTTAGCCCTAACTGGGAGTATTTTATCATCATGATTAACACGGCAGGTAATGGTTTTGTAACATAGTAACGTACAAATTGTTATTTTGAATGAGATGTCATAAGTTAAATATGTTTGTCACTTTAAGTTGTTAATGTTTGCATTTTCAATTAATTAAAAAAACATTGCAGGTAGTAATCTTATTTGAAAAATTCCAGTTGTCCCCGCTTCAAGAATGTCATGCTTAACCATATTTGTTTCTGCCGTTGATCACCTTTCACAACGATTTCCACAATCATGTGTTATTTTCATGGATATTTTCTAATCTATCACATCAACAACTTTAATTGATTATCATTTATTCATGTTTATCATTTTAATTTAATATTTAAATTTTGTCACTTTTTTCTTATAAAATGCTATTTATAAGATTACACTTTATTATAAATTCCATTCTATATATATAATGATTTTTTAAAAGTGAAATATGGCCTAAAGTAGAGTAAACTACCCTCTTATGTTATCAGAGATATTTATAATATAATAATCGTTGCTAAAATAAATGAAAAAATAGCATAATTTTAATAATATGTGGTAGAAAGCGCTAGTGGTAGGCCTTGCCACCAGACGCATCACAGAGCTAGATAGATGCCCCTTGTCTGCCTATAAACTATTGAACAATGCCAACAAATTAAAGCCTCTAAGTAATGCTCTGTTTTTTTTCCATACACACACAGATATATATATATATTGTTTACTACTCTGCACTGTTCTTCCTTAACTATTCATTTAAACCAAATGATCGACGACCTTCCATAAAAAATCCCACTCCCCAAGTGTTAAAGTTCTTTTTTTTCTTTTGTATAGATTGAGTGGGAAAACAATTCCTACTTGAAAAGTTTGTGTGTGGAGGGCGCAATGTGATTCATGTCATCGCCTATTTTGCTATATGCTCCACCAAGGAATCCTCTGAGATCATTTTCTTTTGTAAACACTATTTATTGTTGGAATATCTTTAAAATGAAAAAAATGTGATTTTTCAAATGAAGAGATGTGATTTTTAAAAACTCCTGTCATTATAAATTAATGAGTTTATTTGAAAAGTTGTGTAGAGAGTTATAATTTTAAAGTCATATATTGATACATACCGTAAAGATTTAACTCTTCATGAAAAAATAATTATGGTTATGACTTTTTATTAAAGTTGTATGATTGTGCCATTTAATTGAAGAGATATTACTTCAAAATATAACACTTTAAGACATCTCTTATGCTCTATAAATATCCTCCTCATGTTTCCAGTTAGACACACAATTTTTCACACAACAATATCAAATTCATTATCTTTTTCTTTGAGTGCACACATAGATATATATAAAGCCAAATTATCACTTTATAATAGCCTTTGTTGTCTTGACTTGAGTATTGGGACTGCAATTTATACTCAAAGGTCTCCATTATATTCTGTAAGAAATCCGTCGGTTAACCTAACTTGCAACCTATAATATAGAATAGGTAGAGACGAATTAAGTTTAAAGGAAAGTGTTGCACATGTTTTGAAGACATTATGCACAGCTTTCTTTTTCATCTCTTCATTTTGTACTCTTCAGAGAACCATTCCCGCTAATAGCACCAACACTTTCGAGTAACATAATGAAGTTTTTGCATTATGTCATATACCATATAATGCTTGAAAGACTCAATGTTGCACTATCAAATTAAAGTAGGGAAATTTACTATCAGGTCTCAAACAAAGGAATTAATGAATAAAAGATCTCAAAGATTGGTAAAATTACTATGAGGTCCCAGCAGTAGTTAGTCCAATTATCATTAATAACATCACCAACCATCAATAACAACCGGACTAGCTACAGTTGGGATCTGATGGTAGTTTTACCAATCTTTAGGACTTTTTGTTCATTAATTGGTTTACTTGAGACTTGATGGTAAATTTTCCATTAAAGTATTTAATTAGAATTTTTATTTACTTGTCTAACGGAGTGTTACATCTAAGTGTTATCCTTGATCTCTTGCAGTTCATGCATCAGCTGCTTGCAATTGCTGCAAGATTTCTTTTCCTCATCAGCAAAATATGGGTTATAATCATCTTAAATACAATAAGCTAATCCATTTTATTTATAATATTTATTATTAATTGTTTCCAATCTAATTTACATAACTTAATAATCTATCTAAATTAATTAAGTAACTCTTGTATATTAAGAACAAGAATAGTTCTAAATTTTATGTTTCCCATCCATAAACACTTTGAATTTGATGAGGTCGAACTTTCTCCGGCACTTATTAACTTCTATTAATCATTTATTTGGGGATAAAGAACAGACATTAGTTACAAATTACAACGTTTGATTGAAATGGAATGGTGGAGGTTGAGAATAACTAAATAATGTCCCCAAAAAGGAAGGATCATCCTAAAAATGGACAGATAAAGATAGTTAGAGTACCAAATTCGGAGGAAGCAGCATAATAATCACATCTGATCTGCTGGATTTTAACGTTTCAGCATTATATTGCATCGTCCAAACTCCCTTTTCAATATTATTTCTCATTTCTATTTATACATGTTACCTTTCCATTTATATATACGAAAACAAACTTATTAACGAATCACATTCCATTCATTAGGAGGCTTGCCACGCAGTTGGTGAAACTTATAGTCAAGACAGTTTTTTCCCTGAGAAAATATTTTTTGTGGTGTTTATATGTGTGTATCCAATAAAGAATGTTATTAATTTATTATGTCGCCCCAAGCTTTCTAATACCATTATTTAATTTATGGCATCATTATTCTTTTTAGGGACATACAGACACACAGTGGACGTATGAATTTACTATATTAATGTGTATCATTTCAGTATTCTCTACTGTTGCATTGAAAATATTAAAAAAAATATAATTAACTTATTTTAAGTGATTTTACGACATATAAAATAAATATAAGAAATAATTTTCCCCAATTGCGTGCATAAAAAACATTTATCTTCCAAGTCAAAAAGCTTGAGGTTAGTGGGTGAAGGTTCGGTAAGATTTCATTATTTACCGTAAACTTATCGGAGGTGATGGAACGATTAGGAAAAATGAAATTTGCCATCATGTTCCAAATAACGTAATTAATGAATAAAACGTCTTAAAGATTAGTAAAATTGCGTACCATAGGTCATAACAATAGTTGATCCAGTTGTTATTGACGGTTGATGAGGTTGCTAATGACAATCAAATCAGGTATGCTGAAACCTAATGACAATTTTACCAATCTTTAAAATTTTTTGTTCATTTATTCATCTATTTGGAAACTGGTAAATTTTCCATTAGAAAATTCACTGATAGACTATTTTAAGTTGGATATTACTGAATGCTCATGGTCAAGAAGCAAATGCACACGTACCCTTCTCTCCTTATTTCATTTTTTATCAATTCCCTCCTTCTTTTTTAAAGTGATGTGACGCTTTATCGGAGAATTTCTGCTGAATTTGGAATGTTATCAAAAAAATGCGGCTAGTGCAAACCGAATAATCAATAGTTGGATTGGTTAGATTCTGAAAGCATGTTCGGTTGCTGGAAATTACAGGCTTTATGAAAAAAAGGGATATAATCAAAACAGATGAAAAATATGGAAGCCTATAAATTCATTTAATTATCTAGCATATATTAATTTCTTTTTCATTCATGGAGATAAAAAAATGAACCATTGAGAATCCTTTGCAAGGGACGTCCAATTCACTGTATTTTTCTAATTTGATACCATGAGTTCGTATTTTATATGAGGTTTAAAGTAAGCCGCTGAATAAAAAGTTTGAGATTATATATTTTAAGCATATTAAAGTCAACGGCTCTTTGGGCTAGTTAGTGAGTTCGTATGGGAAAGCAGGATAAGATAACTTTTATGTAAGTCGAGGTAAATATGTGGATGATGTTATCTCGTTGTACGGAAAAATATTGTTGAATGTACTCTTGGGTGAGAGAGTTAAGTGTTTCCAAACAAGCACAGTGATATGCAAATCGATCAAGCTGTGGAATACAGAAGGGAATTAAGAAACTCTTGTGTAAACTTCATTATACTCGTAAAGAGAGAACTATAATAACTAATGCTGATATATAAGAATTAAAACTGAGTATAGAGGACTAAACATTCAATTGTTTTATTATTAAAATCACATTATATTGTTGTTTAATCAATATGCATGCCCTCTAACTGGATGGATCTATTCCAAGTTGACTCAACAATTTGTAAACTTTTACATTCGAGAATCCGAATTTTGCTTTTTATGGTCTAGGTTCTTTGCTTACCAATCATATAGAGATGTTTAAATTTTAAATGATATCATGATTGAACAATCTTAGCATGCCTAGGTCTAGCTAGCCTTTAGTTACCTCGTTCTTCTGGCCCTACTAATTATAATGCATACGCCATATTATATTCAATTATTCACAAACAAGAATAAAAATGTGTGAACGGTAACAAGTGGCCGGATAAATTAATTACATTTAGCATAAATTAAGAGCGACATTGATGTACATGGCATGATACTTTAATTATTAGTCTAATGATTCAATAATCGAAAAAAATATTTACATAATGATGATGGTCATTGATTATTTTTTTTTAAGGATTCCGTCAACCTATATGAGCTCCATGTTTTGTCATAAAGTCATAAAGGTACGGGATTTAGCATGCATCATTAGTGGGCCTAATTTGGAAACGTAGACGATTGGGAACTTTTGACAACTGTTTTTAATTAAGCTTTGAAATGGCTTAGTAGTGTTTGATGACTTGTACATTTAGGAAAGGAACAAATGCTACATAGTGGTGTGAGCTAGATGGTATAGTCTCTAGCAGTGTTTAATTATATCTGATGACCTATGCATTTGGATTAACTGTACATTTAGGAAAGCAACAAAACAAATGTTATAAAGTGGTATGTTGGTGGGTCCGATGATGTCGGCTAATGGGCTTGTTTGGAACAACGTTTTCAAAAGTTAAACTCACGTTCAACAATGTTTTTCTGTAAAATGAGATAATCTCATCTACATATTTACCTCGACTTGCACAAAAGTACTTCTCTATCGCCATCCCAAACAAACCAAATGTGTGTGTACAGATAATAAGTAGATAAGCGGTTTCAGCCTATTATTTCACTTTATTGGGGTGTTTGGGAAAGCTTCTCAACACCCCAAAGCACGTTCAACAGTGTTTTCCGCAAAACGAGATAATCTCCTTCATACATTTACTTCGTAAATGGTAAAACTACTTCTCTACTGTTTGGTGTTATGTGTTATTTAGTATATGTAGGTAATGTTTTATTCGATGCGGACTTCACATGTCAAATCAAGTCCACATTTGGACATATCTTAATATATAGAATACTACTACCTATCTGTGGCATTATAACAATCTCTCTCCGAAGTGCAAGTTCATTAGCTATCCATGTTGAAAAAGTCGCAGACATCGAATTTTCAGGCTTTTGAATGGTGTGGCGCACACGAGTTCAGTTCCAAGCTGAGATTCTCATTTTCGAACTCATACAGTCTGTAACTATATTACATGCATGTTTTGAACAATGTCTTCATACAAATCTCAAGACCAAACACGACTATGATTTGATTATTATATGTTTGGAACAAAAAAAAAACGGATGCCAATAAAAGAGAGGAAAGTACGAATATAGACAATGGGTGGTAGAATTAACACCGCATTTAAACTCAATTTAAATGTCAAGTTTGGGAACTCTTCTAGATTTTGTTACAAAATCTATGTTTTACCTCAAAATTTAAGTTTTGTCAAGTGTTTATATTTTTTCAAAACCTAGATTTTATCAAATCATATTCTTTCTCATAAATTTTCTCTTTCATCTTTTTTTCTTACTTACTTTTTGTCCCGAACTCTGTAAAAGCTAATAACTTCCTAAACACAATCACCTTTAAAAACTTAGGTTTTGCCTCGAAATTCGTAAAAAGTTATTATCCTAAAATCTATTTTCCAAAACCTAGTTTTTACCTCGAACTCTATAAAAGTTATTATCAAACGGATTTCCAAATAAACTCTTAAATATCAAGTTTATGGGTCACTCTACTGCATTATTCATATTACTTGTTCTTGTTTGATTTTCCACATCAACTCAAGTGGATTCATACTTAGACATCATGGTATTGGGTTTATTTGGTATTCCGTTTGGAAAAGTTAAATATACATTCAACAGTGTTTTTTGAAAGATAAACTCCTTCACTCATTTACCTCGTAAATGGTAAAAATATTTATCCATCTTATTTCCAAACGAGCCATTAAGTATGAACGCAACAATTTCATTTACAGAGTTTTCTCACTCTCGTTTTTTTTAAAAAAATTCAATATGTTCTTTTTAAATGTCCGTGGAGGCTCCTTTTAATTTAGACAGTCACTCACTCACTCTCCTGTTGATTCGATCGGGTTGGTTTTGGATTTGTTAAAAGGAGGGAGTATTATATTTGATCTATCACCGTCCAAAAAGGCAAATGGAAGATTGCGTAAGAGTGCATTCAAGTTAATTAAATTATTTTAATACCTATGTGAGATTCTAGCCGTGCATGATGATGAATTTGTTCTGAGGACATACCCACATAAACAAAATTAAAAAAATAAATGTTATTCTTCGTCCTCAGACTTTCGCAGTTGCATACATGGTTTGGAAATTTTCTGTCAAAGAATCTTTACCCTGAAAGCACCAATTAAACTCCTTTAATTTATTTTCATTACCGACAAAGATGTTCTCCCTGGCTAGTATTCGCTTAATCATATGAGAAGTAGTTTACAAATGTCTTGTGCTGTACTATTATCCCATAATTTTTTATGATATGTTTATAACTTTAACAATTGATATGACAATGAACATGACACCCCTCCCTTCCACAACGATGCTATGCATGTTTCACAGGTCAAAGAATATGAATCATAAATAAATGTGCTTCTCCAAATGGTGCATACAAATCGAGATAAAAATATCTCAAAATCCGTAAAAACCATTTTGAAATCCATAAAAATCATCTTGAAATTCGTTAAACCACTTAAAAATCAGTAAACTCATTTCTCCGAATGGAGTTCCTAAACACACACAATGCTTTTATAACAAGTATGAGGATGTGTTTGGATTAACTTCTAAAGAATAATTTTTTTAAAACATGAATTTTGAGTAAAATAAATTTTATAGGAAAAGTAATTTGAATAAAATAAGAATGTTTGAACGATAGTTACTAAAATCACGTTTTTTATGTATAAATTATTACTGAAAAGATATAAATTAATATAATAGTGAAGGGAATAAAACACTAAGTTGAAGGGTATTTTCGTATCATATTAATCTGACAGTGTGTCAATGTCATTACTAGCCCTCAACCAAGAAATTTTTCATTAAGCTATTGAGCTTCCCTAAAATCTGTAGTTTTGTCATGTGAAACCATCGATCAGCATAACAAATCGCTTTTTGAAAATAGAGATAGGATGTCTGAAAAAGTATTTTCAAAAGTTAAACGTAAATTTAACAGTATTTTTTTATAAATTAAGATAATTTCTTAACAAACTTACCTTATAAATAGTAAAAACATTTCTACTCCGCTTTTCGAAACGGGCACGTATGTTTGGACGTTGGGAATCAAAACCTTAATTTTATAGAAAAAGGTGTTATTTTTAGTACTTGCCAATCAGGCACTAAATTACGCGCACAGTGCACTCGATCGCTACTAGAAAAATATTAATTAGCGATGAAAAATCAATTGCTAGATGGTTATTTTTCGTCGCTAAAACGAGGGTCGTTAATATTTTCCATCACTAAATGAAAATTTTCTGATGGAAAATAATCATTTAGCGATTGATTTTTCTATCGCTAAATAGCGTTTTTCTGGTAGTCCTTTGTATCTCTATGGCAAATAAAAAAAATGACACTAAATTACTTACTCTTGTTTTTCTTATAAACATCTTTAATAATTTTATAAAGATAAAGAAAATTAGTTAAAATTGTTAAATATTAAAAATATTTTTAATAGAATTACAAAATAGATGAATTTGTTTATTTAGTTAATAGTTCAATTTTTTTTTTGAAATATTACAGTGAAAGATATTTAGAAAAATCAATACTTTGGCTAAAGAATTTTATTTTTTGAAACCACGGAAATATGAAAGAGAAAAAAATAATTTAAACAATCCTACCACATATCACTTAGCTAGATGTTAGCATGATCTCACCAATAATTTTTGTATCGTTAATAAATCCACACCTACTGTAACTCCGAGCAAGTGTTTGGTGATCATGTACGGAGTGTGTTTGATAACAATTATGAGGAGTCTCAACTCACATTTCACAGTATTTTTTTACAAAATGAGATAATCTCCTTTATATATTTACCTTAATTTATACAAAATATTTTTCTACTAAGTTACATGCCCAATTTTTGGGTGAACCTTTTCTGTCATTGAATATGATTACCCGTTCTACCAAAAAAAAAAGACAAAACCTTTGACTCCACCTCTCTGTAAGGTAACTGGACACGGAAACAAGTGCATGGAAAGTTAGGACTGAGAACCAATGGGAGAGAGGCACGTAAGAAAGATGTGGAAGGCTGAGAACCAACGGGAGAGAGGCACGTAAGGAGGGGATGGAAAGACCCAAAGAAGGGTTTGAATGAGGAAAATAAAAGGGCTTGCCAAAAGAAGAGACCAATGGCAATGCAGTTGGGAATTGAAAAGGGTGAGAAAAGAGGGATCATATTGTTCTGTCCATAATACCCCACTTGTCCACTGCTCACAAACTCATCCTTCAACCTATTATTACTATTATTTATCATTAAAAGTTTAAAAATATGGTTATGTTTGGTAACACTTACAGGAAGTCTAAAAGCCTGTTCAACATTACTTTTTACACAAAACGATATAATTTCATTCATATATTTATCTTAACTTACGTAAAAATACTTCTCTACTATTCTTAAATAAAAAATATATGTCAGTGGTCTCATATCAACAGCTATAGGGTTAGGCCATGCCCTTTTTAAGTTCAGGGGCATTTCCTATCCTAAAGGTCTTTCTGTGTGTATTGCCAGAAAAAGCAACCTACGTGATAAAATCCCACCATGATTTGACCCTCACCTTCTATCCCTTCCGGTTTTTGTTTCTCCGCACACCTGTTTATTTGAGAATTTGTTGTAGCCGTGATTTTACGGAAATTAAGGTAAATATGTAAGAGGAGTTTTGTATCAATTTATGTGTAACATGATTTCAACGTGATAAACAAATAAGCATGGATATGTTTAGCAATAATTATGGGAGATTAAACGTACGTTTAATATTATTTTTTACAAAACAAAATAATTTCCTTAATATATTTACTTCAGTAAAAGTATTTTTTTGTTGCGTTCATAAATGACCCACTGTATACACTCTAATGCATGCTCGCATGGCATCTCTATCCCATGCCCACGTACGGGTGCTTGCCCTTGGCCACTTCCAGCTTTCTTCCCTGTTTCTAATATATTCACTATTTCTTTTTATATACATGAAACAAGGTCCCTTGTATTTAAATAAATAATTGAATATTAAGAAGCAAAAAATAAAAGAATGTTAATTGAATTTGCTTTCTAGCTATTTCTCTATAATATATTATCGGGAGTCGTTTCTATGAGATCAAATGCGTAGGGGCTTTAGGTTGGGATATCAATAGTATCAGAGTCCAGCTGCTGCAAATTAAACCATGCATATCCCTAACAATCAGTTTACCAATAACGACGCATCCTTCGTCCCTCTCCTTTTTCTTTCTACACAGGAAGCCAAAATCATATTTTAAAACTAAATAATATGATTAATATCGTGTTTTTAAACCCCCAAAATCTTAAAATTCCAATTCAAATTTTGAGCAAATCACATGACACGTTCAAGGAGTTCAGGTGCATCATCATTTAATTTCCCTTTGTTCCCATGATAATCATTCATACGATCGATCGATGCAAACACTGTGTGCTTCTGGTTACTTTTTAACCCCTAATATTTCTTTATCAGACTGAAAACAAATGTGTTCAATAGAATTATGACAACTATTTTACCTTGTTTAGTTAATGGAAAGGCGATTGCATCAAAATGGACCCCAAAAAGATTGGAATATCATATAGATACATATATACATACATGCAATCTTTTATCCCTTTTCTCGATGCTTGTTGATGTTAGCTTTGATATCTCCTCTCTGGATCTCTCCACACACTCACATTTCCTTCTTCGCTAATCAACAATTCTTAATCGACTACTGCCAAAAAAATTATGAAGTGTTGTGGACCACATGAGTGCATGAATCATGGAAAGTTCAGAACCCTACCGACCGAAGGAAAAGGAGATGGGAAAAGCGTTAATCAATGATCAGAAAAATCTCAACGAATTAATAATACAAAGGCTGGTTGGCTGGCCAGGCAATCGATCGAGTATATAGCTTTTCTTTTTATTTATCAATCAAACCAAAAGGCACAGCACAAGTCTGCTTCTTATCAATTGTGCAACTTTGAAAAGCACAGAACCGACCAAGGACACGAATAATTTATCGTTTCATCCACATAAAAAAACGTACACACTTGAGCACCCACTTTAAGATGCACACACAAACACACATACATATTGTGTATGTGTGTTATATGTATGTATTTATATATAATTAAATAATCCATATACGATTCGAGTCAATCGTTTTTTAATGATGACATGTGTGATTAAACTCGCTCGTTTGGAGTTATTAGGGGTGTTTGGCAAAGCTTCTGAACACCCCATAAGTACGTTTAACAGTGTTTTTTCGCAAAAAGAAATAACCTTATTTACACATTTACCTCATAAATGGTAAAAGCACTTCTACACTGCTTTCCCAAACGGATTCAGGACAGTTGGGTTTTTCAGGAAGTGCAAAACCATAGTTATCAGAATTGTGTGGCCTTTATTTTTCAGCCAGAAAAAGAAAAAGAAAGGAAGAAATCAAGATACCAAAATTAAACGTCAGCGGAAGCACCTCTACTTTGCAATATATACTTTGTTGAACACTAAATTCTAACTAAAAGGAAGGAAGGAAAGAAAAGCCAGCCATATGCGCTGTTGAAAGCTCAGGTATGTTTTCGAAGAGAAAGTTTTTTTATAAAAAACATAAAAGGAAGATATTCTCTGCACAAGTGCTGCTTTTATTCAAAGGGCCTTCAATTTAATTTACCACTATTTCACATAAATTAAATATATTATATATGTATATGTCTATTATTCTCATGAGCGACAAGATTTTTTGGCCATTAACACAGTGATAAGAAGAAGATCCGTTATGGCGCCACTGTGTAAAAAGATAGATAGTGGCAGAATGCCAGAATATGTTTGCAGCTATCCAGCCTCCTTATCATTTACATCAAATAGAGATGATTTATGGTTTATAAATGGAATAAAGTTAGGTATAAAATGTATAGCTACAATTGTTAGTGTTTATTAGGATTAAACTCTAAGCTAGTCCGTTTCAACAAGATTTTTTTTAACATTCCTGTGTCAACAATTAGTTAAAAAGGATTAATTAACGACATGCAAGAGCAGGATTTCTATATTAAAATAATCATATGATATTTTGTGTATAAATTCAAATAGATCATTTTAATTTCAATCAATTATATTACAGCCAGATCAATGAATCTTGAACGATCGAATATGCTCATGATTTACAAATATAAGCATACACATCCACACATGAAAGAATCTTCTAGTATGAAAGGAGAGGCACCACCCATTGTAGCAAGTTAAGGGATGCCACGTGTAGGAGGGGGAGCGTGATTTAGGGTTAGTGGTTTTTTGCGATGAGTCGTGGTCCAAGCCATGTTGAGCCATCAGTAGCAGATCGCACCAGGATGCTCACTATATGGCGAGACCAGCGGTGGCTACAGGTTCGATCGTCTCATTTAATCATGGGTGTGAACCACTATATGAGGTATTGGAAGCCAGCCTAGCAGAATTTTGGTATATTCCTACTTACACTTAATATCCAATCCCATGCTCACACCTGCCTCAAAGCATTGCTCTCTCATCTTTTTCTCCATCATCATCTTCATCTATTCACTACGTTTTAATTCAATTTAAGGGATATGGATAGATAGAATGATTTAGAAGTATTCTCTCATACGTACGGAACCTTCTAGAAGAAGTTTTGTTCACATCCTCTCTCCTCTATGATCCTATTTATAAGGATGAGAGAGAAGGTTTATACGATAAGATATTTATAAGTCACCTCATTAAAATTTTAATATACAATTTTACGTGCCCTTCATTCATTATGTGATAAATATGCTCTCATGCATATATTACAATTGATATATATCGAATAGAGATAAAGTTGAAAAGTTGTTCGACTTTAAAACAGTTAAATATGCTTAAGATTGTAAGTGAATTATACATAGAATCAGTGCTCATCTATGCTTTTAAATACATAAAAAGTTGAAAAAGTTCCATTTATTTTCAGATGTAGCCAATGAGTTGACTGCACATCTGCTTAATTAATTATGATGGGTAGCTAATCGGAGGTGACTTATGATAATCAACGATCGGGGGCGTATAAATGGTATGTTTATATGATGAATGATAGAGCCTTATTTGAAACAACGATTCCAAAAGTCAAACGCATGTTCAATAATATTTTTCTGTAAAACGAGATAATCTTCACATATTTATCTCGACTTACGTAAAAGTACTTCTCTGTTACGTTCTCAAAGAGAAGACAAGCGTGGGGAGATCCAACTGCAGAATTCCACATGAGATGATTATAGCCTTTCAACCACCCTATCCTCACAGTCTGTCTTTCATTAGCGAAAAGACTCCCAAAGTGTTTCCCTTTAATTTATTCCCTTCACCGCCCGCCTCCCCCTTTCTTTTCTTCTCTCTACACTTCTTAGCTCGGAATTAATTCCTTCTATAATTTAGCATTAATGTTTGTCTCCTTCACTGTCTTTTACAGTGCCCACTTCGAATTAATTCTCCCCCGTAACAATGAATTGGCTACATAGCTGTCATATATAAATATCCTTTCATTAATCTATATTATCTTATTTAATTAAAGCTTTCCACCGCCATTTTTTAATTGGTATTTAATGTATGACTCCTTTAAATTTCGTTAGTTACGCTTTGACTTGGTCAAAAAGTTTTCATCTGCGGAATCACGTTGATTAATCAATATCAACAATATGATGAAGTCAACGTTAATAAGGTAGCTATTTGGATTCTACCCTCTTTGGTACTTAAGACAAGTTACTTATAACTAATTCTCGTAGTACATACCGAGGAAATTAGTTAATTAAAAACATTTTTTGGTGCATGATATGATTATTACTTCGAGAGTATCCATACCTATTTGTCAATTTTATTCATGAAATTAACACTTAAATATGGCCTATCATATTTTTTCTATCTCTTTCAAAACCTTATTTAATATGATTAAAGTTGCAAATTTTAATACTCCTTGAAACTATCAAGAGCATTACAATAAAAATGATAAAAAATATCTTCCAATGCGAGTCGTTGAAAAATAAGAAATTTGATGAACACAGAACACTGCGAAACCATGTGTACAGAATATTAAGATGTCATCCAATAGTTTGACATGCAAGCACGTGCAATGATACGTGAAAATCTCACTCATTCATTCCCGAGAGAGAGAGAGAGTCCACTTACAACCACCTGGAATTTTTGGTAACTATCATGGGAAACACCATAATTATGCTGCCATGAACGTATGAGATTAGTTTTGCCTTTCCCATGCCATATATGGCTTTATTACTCTTTTTTTATATTAAAAAGGTGGCAGACATTTAGAATATAACCCCTTTACAGTGTAGCCTTTATTTCATTGTCACACGCATATATTATTTATATATAGATATATATATGCTGTATTTTTGCTCGCTATCTTAGAAGTGGTCTATGAAACTGATATATTAGGGGAAGTAAAACGAACCATATGAATATTATAGCGGTTCAGAATTAAAATTATACAATAGTTGTGTGTGTGATATAAACTTCGTGCAATTTCCACCGAATTGATGCTACTTGCCTAGATTGGCCATGAAAATGACTAGTTTCCCGCGGCAAAATTCTAACGAAATCTTGGGCAACGTTTGATTCTTTCTTATAAAAAGACAGAACATGTAAATAGGTAATTAATATTGGCAATTAACTTGGAGTTGTTGGGATTTTGAGCCAGACAATAACTCAAGAGATGGCGAAAGTTATGGAGTACTTTCGGGGAAACAAAACATATTATTATGGTCGGATTATTGTCGACCCTCTTAACTTTGGCCAATCAAAACATATTATTATGTTCTGTAGCCTTCCCAATAAAATGAGTTCACATGCTAGCTCCTCAGTTACATTTACTATGGCAGTATGGGCTTTAGTTTAATTCGTGGGATATATACTCTACTAATGTATCCTAAAAACTCAAGTAAAAATATCACCGTAAAAAAAATAAAAACTCAAGTAAAATTTATAGAATATAAATATAATAAGGGAGAATTACTCAGAGGTCTCAAATAAATGAATGTGTTACAAAATGGTTCCAAGAGGTTGTTAATGACAAGTTGAGAATGACAATTCACAAGTGAAGCAGCTACCACTTATAACCTCTTGGGACCATTTTATAACACATTTATTTGCTTTTGGGTAATTCTCCCATATAATAAACCTTACGTGCAATGAAATTTTTATGAGGCTCAATTCTCCGTATAGATATTTTTCAAAACTTTCAACTGGTTGAATGATTCTTATAATAGATAAAAAATATCTTCATAATGCAAATGAAAGCATTTAATTTAGCAGGACATGCTTTCCCAAGAAAAAATATAATTTATTTTCATGACAACTAGCATCAATCTGTCTGGGGAAATCCAATCCACCCGATATTGCAATGATAAGCTTGAATTCAATAGATATGATGTGCTCATTGCTCAAGTATATAATTGGATATATTTCAGCTCTAGCATCCATAATTTATGATTTTTTGTAGATATAATTATTTATTTTCTACTACAGGAAATGCAGGCTTAACTTTGGCATATGTACATTGCTCTGTGAGTCTTTCCTTGATGGACTTCAAAAGTCCAATAAGGTTGATGCTTGTTTATTGAATCCAATGTCCTCGTAAATCTGTTTTTCTTTTAAAAAGGCCCTCATGTCATCCCTCCCCTTCACTTGACATCAACATAAATGATCCTTTACAATGTGATTGGCTAAAGTTTTAATCTTTTTAAGAAATGTATCTACATTTAGTATACGATAATATATCAAATATGATTGTCTCTGAAAACACCAACCTTAGACTATAAGCTTCCAGCTTCAATAATGGACCCAAAATAAGTAGCAAAATTTCAAGTTTTAATAAATTAACCATATTTTGACCCCCAAAAATAAATTAACCATATGTTATATGCCCTGAATTAGCTCATTATCTCTCTCGAGGTATAATGCAGCAGTGAGTTTACATGCATGCAGGAGCATGACCCGACGCGATAGATAATTAAATTTGTGAATTTTAAGAGATAAGATTACGCTCAAAAAAACAATACGAACAGTGGGAGATTCATACTGCTACATCTGCTTTATCCTGGCCTTATTCATTCTATTCAATAAGTTTATTTTAAGATATAGATAAAGATGTTCAGGCATTTACTATAAAATTAAGACATCTGTGAATGGAAAGTTTCAACGAAGACTCAACCTTTGTCCATATTTGGGGAATACAAGTTTTGAAAGGGACCTACCTATACATGTGTGTGTGTGTAAACAAATACTAGTACATAGATCATTGAGGCGTATACAACAATATCTAGGCACAAGTTCATTGACTATCTGGCAGTCTTATATTGGAAATGGTGTGGTGTTTTATTGAAAAGCATGTTAAGTATACATATATCGAAGCACCATGACTTGATAATAAAGGGCACAACTAACTAACAATGGTTGGTGTAATCGAGAAGGAATTGGCTTATTGCCTTTTAAGACTATGAGTTCAAATTTTTTATCAATGAAAGGATCTTATTGGTGGTGGATGATTTTGATGGTGGATGATTTTGAGTACGCTCTGAGTTTGGTGGCATGATCCAACCCAAATAAGTTTTGGGGCTCGTTTGGCAACCCAATCTAAAACCTAGGTTTGGTTTCAAAACCTATGTTTTACCTTAAAACTGAGGTTTTGTCTAAGCAAATTTTTTTTTCTCAAAGGCTATTTTGGTTACAAAACCTCAGTTTGAAACCTAGGTTTTGAAATCTATATTTTCTCTTTCTTACTTTTTCTTTCTTTCCTCTTTCTCACTTTTTCTTTCTTTCTCTTTCTTACTTTCCTCTTTCCTATCGACTTTTTTGCTTTGAAATCCGTAAAGCCTAATAACTTCCCACACATAAATCACTTTTCAAAACCTAAATTTTGCCTTGGAATCTGTAAAAGCTATTTTCCAAAATCTATTCTCCAAAACCTAGGTTTTACTTCGGAATCTGTAAAAGCTATTTTCAACTTTATATCCAAACAAGCTCTTTGACAGCTAGACTCAACTCACCTAGTACAAAAAAGGGCACAGTAATAATAATTAATTGAAGCGGTTGCATAAGGAGAAGATAGCAACATTGAGCAGGTGGCCTTGGCACTACTGCAATATGCAATTTATTGGACTCAGTACATGCATAGAGTGTGTTTAGGAAGTCCGTTGGAAGAAATGAGTTTACAATTTTCGAGACATTTTGTGGATTTCAAGATGGTTTTAATGAATTTTGATTTACAAATTTCAAAATGATTCTATATTGAAATGGATGTATCATTTGGGAAACGGTGTTCTCAAATAAGCATATAGTTTACCCTCGAAATAAATGCACCAACAAAATACACGTGGCACTAAATACACAAACGAGTAAGTGATGATTCAATGACCTGCAATGAAACAACAGACAAGTTGCTTCCAGGGCTTTGTTATTCTGCAAACACGTAAATTTGGATGCCTTCATAGAATCATCTGGGCATGGCCTATACCTACCTGCACGCTCAGAACTTGATACGTTCCACTTGAACTCCCCAGTTTTAGCTCATCCAAGACCTCTCTTTCTCGCTCCGCTGTACGTGTGATGGACTGCATTTACAAATTCATTCAGAATATGTTCGTCTTCTAGTTTAGTTTTTTAGCAAGTCTGCTCCTCTGTAAGCCCGGCTTCGGTTAAGTCTTCATAACCTCAGATTGTTCGTACTTGCTGCTCCAAGAATTGTGTTGGCAATTTTTTGACTCTCTAAACTCAGATTTTTCGAGTGATTTGTTTATTCCTTTTAATTTAGTTCCTAGTGATTGTGAAAAGGAGAAATCAGTTAAAAAAATATTTGAAAATTTTATTGTTAAAAGAGACCTGAATTAAAGTAACGGTCTTATTTGTGTATGATATCCTGTAAAATATTAGTATCTCCTATGTATTAAAATATCACAACGCCTCTTTACCAATAAAATTTCTAAACGTAAAATTTTATTAATTTTCCCTTATATAAATGAATATCAACTTATATACAAGAGCAAGCAATATTTCAAATTTCATACCAACCTTAGAAGTCTGCTGTTCTGATTGCGATCAAAAGCATATAACGGGTCTGTTTGGGAACGCGGTAGAGAAGTACTTTTATTTAAACCGATGTAAATATGTGAAGGAGATTATCTTACTTTATGAAAAAACACTTTTAAACATGTGTTTGAACCCTACAAACGTTGAACCAAATAGATAAAACATGCCATATACTTATGTAGTGAGTGTGCGTGTGTTATGCCTGCTTAATTTATGCGTCAATCTTTGGTGCCTTGTCAGATCTCACTTCCTTTTTTTAATAAAAAGATTAAAATCGAAGCTCTCCATGTGTTGCAAATAAGTCCAAATTAATAAAGCTCATGAATTCTATTCCCATCTAATTATATCCTTTTCGCTGTGTTGATGGTCGGCCGAGATGGCTAGCAATTTTCGTCCGGCGCGCGATGTCTGTGTAGCAAAAGCTTCCGACGCCGGAATTATGGAAGGAATAAGTGTAACAAAGCTCTACAGAGAGTAGAGAAGGCTTTAGTTTCAGGAGAAAGAAAGAGGAAAATTAATTTTTTTAAAAAAAAAAAGGAAGGAAAGCGTCAGTTTTACGCAAGATAAAGAAAAATAAGGGAAAAACTTGAAGATAAGCTATCTATGTTGACAGAAATCGAAGGGAAAGCATTGAAAACTGTACGGGGGCGGCAAGGCTTATTCCAATGGACCCAGTCATATAGAATGAATGCACGGTATTATTACCCATTTACCCTTGCATTTGGTGAAGGATGCTATGTGTCGATCTGAGAACGCGGTAAAGAAATACTTTTACTCAAGCTGAGAATGTATATGGAGAAGATTATTTCGTTTTGTAAAAAAACACTGTTGAACGTGCTTACGAGGAGTAAATAAACTTTTTCAAACAAGCATTATATTTTGGAGGCTATTTAATTAGTGCATATTTCCGAAAGCGATATCACATAAAAAAATCCGATCCCATGAAAATAAGAAGGGTTGAAAGTTGAATATACAATGGCCTCTCCAATGATGTAAATATTGGTCATGTTTGGTGGAACGTTTCTAAAAGGTAAACGCACATTCAATAATATTTTTCAGTAAAACAAGATAATTTTCTTTAAATATTTACCGTACTTTTCTACCGCGTTCCCAAACAGGCACATTGTTTGTTCCCTGTCGTCCTTTATGTTGGTAAAGAACGTAACAAAGCAAAGGCATTCCCTAAACAATCGATTGGTTGATTAATGATTGATACTCCTATAGATTATAAACCTATATATACATACTGTGTGTGTGTGTGTGTGTGTGTGTGTAGGTTTATGCTGGGAAAGAACAAAGCAAAGCCATGTGCCGAGAACTTTGAATAAGATGGGATTTTGAAACCGGAGAAGTGATGAACAAATGTTTATGCTATATTAACAATTATGGCCATATTTTTTTTCATAAGAATGACCACATTATTCAATAGTACATGTATCACAAATCGGTGTTTCCTAATACAAAAAATTGACCGTACCCATATATCGTAAATTACAGATTCATAAGAATACAATGCTGGCACAGACTACAAATTTGGCTATTCTTCATTTATTGAGGTCAAAGAATATTACACAAAAAAACTGCTAATGCAAGCAGCTTTTTGCTTAAAATGCAGTTGGTAGATAGGAGTCCTCAAACGCATTAAGGCACATGCTATCAAACCTATGGATTTTAAATACATCTTCGACTTCTAAAAGAAGTCGCCAAACAAGCTGATTATCAGAGAGAATTTATTTGTACCAAAAAAAAATCAAAGAGAATTTACTTTTACTGAAAAAGTAACATTTTATGATAATGTTTATTATTTATCACTTGGCCACGTCGTTGGGATACTTTTTTGTGCATAATTTTTTTATATTTATGTTTTTTAATTCTGTCATGTCACTTTAAGAGGTTCAATAAAATATGATTAATTTTTTTTATTTATTATGTGGATGGCGAATTCATGGCGTGAAAGAAAAACAGTAGTACCGGCCTCATTGACCTACACCTCAAAATAGACCAAGCCTAATAAGCCCAAACAGATTGGACTTCGTTAAAGTCCAATACAAATACAGATTCACATTTCCGTAAAAGCACTTCCAAGAAAATATGTCGAGGTAAGTATGTGAATGAGATTATCTCATTTTACAGAAAAACATTGTTGAACGTACTTTTAGGGAGTATATAAACTTTACCAAACAAGCACATTGTGCACACTACTGTTTCATACTCAATCACTTCAATTGTAACCAAGCTTAGCTATTAGTGCATTGATGAAGAATTAAGGAGCTACATTTTCTACTGTAAAATGGGGTTATAAGTTACAACATATCAAAGAGTAACGAAAAACTTTAAAGTAGGTTAATCATCTCCCCAAGCCTCATCTCTCAAAGGTTAATCATCTCCCCAAGCCTCATCTCTCAATTTTTGTCTGGTAACTATACGGTTCTTCCTCGCATCTTCTTGTCTTTTCAATTCTCGGGATCCAAAGGCTGTTGATGACAGTTTTAACCCCATTCCCTGGGCAATCAACCTCTGCGCTGCTTGAGCTGATGTTTTTGGCCTTTGCCGAGGAGGTTCCAGGTCTGAATGAACATACAAAAAGGTAAAAAATATGAAAATCGCCCAAAAATCATCAATATATAATATAAATTTGTAGGAAATCACACATAGGCCAAATTATTCATGCAACTCGTCTCAGACTTCGTCCAAAGTATGGAGTCCGCAGGTTAGTTGATCTTAACGATAGACTGAAAATCACTACTAGACAGCATTGGCCCCAAAATGCTTTCATGCACAGGAAATCCAATAAACAGTCAGACCAACTTAGGACGGCAAAAACAGAAATACTTCCATATGGAAATGATCCACACGCTCAAACTCTAAGCATATAAGAATTCCGGTTCTGTAAAAGTTGATCATGATGAGGTTTATACAATTACTCTAAAATACCAAAACAGTTCTATTTAAATGGTCCCCGGTTCTATATTTCAGAAGTTAATGCATCAACAAGAGAATCTTATACAAAGAAGCAACCCTATTGAGTTTTTGACCATATGAAGTAGAAAAATAAAGCAGTCGGTACCTCTTGCTTTAATTGAACTCAGAAGTTCATCTTCTTCATCAAGTATCCTCACAGTGAATGGATAACGAATCCTGTTTAGGGCCTCAAGAGCTGCATTGTAATTATAAATCTATAATACTGAGGTTTTCAGGTAACCATACACATGTTAATGTAAAAGGGAGAAAAAAAGCAGTCCCCTAAACAAAAGCAACAGCAACAGAATGAATCCAAGAAAGTCGCCTTTTTTGAGGGGAAAAACATTTAAGCAAACCCCCTCCAGAGAGAGAGAGAGAGAGAGAGAGGAAGTGAAATTAGATAATATTAGTCAAATTACAACACATTACACAAACCAGAGCGCTGAGGATAAAAGACACCGGGAAACTCAATGTAAGAATGTACAGGTACAATATTATTGAGCAACTTTTTTAACGAATGACATCCTCAAAAACTGCTAGGCCAGTTGATTAGACACTTCTGTGTGAAATATCTACTTCAATAGAATCATGCCAATCTTGGACTCCTAACTTACAATCCATAGACATTCAATCCATCACTGTTGCTGACAACTTTAAGTCGCTTTTATAGTTGGTGGACTGGGTAATGCCGTCTAAGAGATGATTAAAGTGAAAAGATCTGAAAAGAAATAAAGGTTTTCAAGCCTCTACTATTGATAGATAGCATCTTTTAATGACTCAACTCTGTCATCAAATCATAATTGACCACCATAGTATACTCATTCTAATAATATAAGCATAGGTACATTTGACCACAACTATAGTAGATGATACCAATTGAAGGTGTTCGGAATACTGCAAATGCAACTGTATCATTCACCCAGCGGATCACAACTCCACGATCTTTGAAATCCTCAAAAAGTTTCTCCAAATCCATTGTCGTGGTACTTGGCAAGAAGTCAGCCAAAACAAGAACATGGCGGGTCCCGTAATTTGCTGCATTGAAACATATATTGAAGTTCAAATGTTTTGAATATAATGCTTTCAACATATAAAACATAACTAGCAAAATACATGACTCGTCTTTTTGGGAATTGACACTGTAAATTAAGGGATTATAACAAACTAGTAACCCTCTTAAGATTCAGTGAGTATCTTTAAATCAAAAATATATTATAATGTCCACGCTGCCACTTACAGGTTCCCATATCTCTTTTATCTTCTGGATAATGGTTAGTTTCCTCATCCTCAACATCAATGACAGGGTTATCGGGTAACTGGTCACTATAAAGTTCACGTTTTTCATAGGAGAATGTTCCCCTTCCGCGCCGCTTTGGGATTTGACTTTTGGTGTTTTCTAATCTAAGATCTGATACTCCAGATAAACACTGTGCAGATGCCGAGGAGAGTAACTCATCGGGTAAACAGTCTGCAATTGCCTCCCAATCTGTATTGTTTCACAAATTCAGGAACATTACATGTACTGAAATCTTTAACATGGAATATGAACAGATTGTATGGTATTTCTTTCTTTAAAAAGCATATAAAAGAAACATAATAAACCAGGAACAACTCCCCAACTTCATAGAATAGGGTATAATAAAACTTAAACAGCGCAGCTGTTTGAAGTAGGAATTGAATTGTGTAAGAAATGATGAGAAAGAAGATAACTCGGAAGATCAAACTTCTTTCAATTTTGCTTCATACTTTATCAATCTGAGTTTGGAATTCAGTATTTTTTGCATTCTGAAATTCCATCCGCGAACATATAGCTATTTTAACATAGAAATGTATTGATTTCAGCGTACGGCAGCAAGCAACGGCTAAAGCTCAATCAGGCAACAGATAGATAAATAGTTTACAATAGATATTGCTAAAATACCATCATCCGAAGAACCATTGCCAGGGGTAGTCTCAGCAGGTATTTCCGCAGGCTTGTCAAGAGGCCCTTTTGACGGGGAAAATGACAATAACAATCACCAGGCATGAAAAGGATCATTAAAATAAATAAATAATATAATTTTTTGCTTTTTTCCGGGAATCAGGAGACTAAAAGCTAATAGATTAGAGATATACCACGATCTGATCCCTCCTTTAATGAATCAAAAGAAGAGGAAGCGTCATTATTTGATGAAACTCCATTTTTCGAGTCTTTCACAGTTTTAGTATCACTGCAAATGGAAATACCGTAAGGGTTTAAAAAGAAAACGAAGGGAGGAAAATGAAACAATACCATAAACTCTCATTTCTTCAAATAAGACATACTGTAATTATCCAGTTCAGTTCTACCAAACAACAATACCTACATAATGTAATCTCCCCCCCCCTCCTTTTTTTCACAGTCTAGATTTAAATGCTCGATAGTCGAACCAGTAAAGAAGCGGGGAAGAAAAGGGCAAACGGAAAAGGAAATAAAATGAGAGGAGTACGCAGAAATGTGACTTGGGGTAGCTCTATGCTTGAGGAGGGAAGCCCGAGACTCAAGCTCATCAGCTTTGAGAGAAAATCCTTTAGAAGAGTAAAGTTTGGCTAAGTCGGTGAGAAGAGACGCCAATTGAAGCTGTGAAGATTGTTGGGAAGAGCTTAGGGTTTCGAGATTTGGTAGCAGAGACTCAAGGAGAGAGATGGCGCTTTCGGTGTCTCCTTTAGCCACGAGGTCTTCAACGGCCTCGCTCCAATTCTCCGGTGATCGTTCTTTTTCCATCGAAGAAGCCGCGCCTTCCACTTCTGCCGCAAATGCGATTTTCCTTTTCGTTCTTTTAGAATTTCAAGATCCAGCAAAAATATTGGAGAAGCGTTTATGTGAATCCATATGTGATAATGTGACTGTTTGAATTAGCCAACCTTTTTCCACTTGTCTACCATTGATTTACATTTCGAGGATAAATAGGTGAAAGAAGATTGATCTTATCTATATGTACTTCCACAATCCCATCCAAACAGGCCCTAAATCTACTTGTAAAACAATTAATTTTTCTGAAATATTTATCGAAACATGATAAAAAAAATATTTAATGATCAAAGCATGTTCAAAACAATTTAATTTAGTATTTTAAAATTTTGGGTAAAAAAATAATTTCTTTGTGAACGACAGTATCAATTCCATTTTTTAAGCTATAGAAATAATGAGATTGTTTGGAACAACTTTTCTAAAAGTCAAACGCATATTCAACAATTTTTTATGTAAAACGAGAAATCTCCTCCACATATTTACCTCAACTTACGTAAAAATACTTTTCTACTGTATTTTTAAATGGGTACGATGTTCAAGACAATGCGATATAGCATATGGAACGTGACCCGATTCTCCATCAAATCCATTTGAACATTTTTTTGATACACATTTGAACATATTTTGCTTTCTACACGGAGCAAAAAGGATGCCGCTTGTTGCTGAGGCCCAATGAGTAGAACCTTGGGCTACAAAAAACCACCTTCAAGTGGGCTTGTGCCCATCCATTATGGCAGGCTCTTCATTTCCTCTTCAAGCCCAATAAGTCTCCCAAATTTTTTCTAGCATAAACAACTCTTCAAGCCCAATATGATTTTGTGGGATCATATCCCCTTGTTGTTAGTTCCTTTGTTTTCTTTTGAGCTTTACGCTGTCGTCTGTATCAAAAAAAATAAAATAAAGAACTCTTCCAAGTCCCAAATCATAAGACATAATTATTATTTAATAAAATAATCAAAATTTTGAAATTTTTAGTAGAACCAAAATATATATGACTTGTCTTAATACAAAAAAAAAACTATTTACTGGCAGAAAAATAGTATGACAACATTGGATGCTTCATACTAGCCAGATAATACTACCTTCAGCTTATAATACAAGTTTGAGTTGATTTCTTTAAGGAAAATAAAGAAGTTAAATAAACTAATATATTCATTGTTTTTTCTAAATTAATATATCTTAATTATAAAATGATATATAATCTAATCAGAGATATAAGTATTTTAGAATATATATAATCTAAAATATGTTATTCAGCTTTTTTAGTCTCCTTCATAAAAGTTAACCAAGACATATGTTAAAGATTAAGCACCTCATTTCACCCAACTACCAGAAACATATTATTTACTGACGAAAAAATCCATCGTTAAATGGCTATTTTCCATCAAAAAATTTTCATTCAGTGACAAAAAATATTAACGACATTCATTTTAACGACGGAAAATAACCATTTAGCGACGGAAAATTTTTTTGGTAATGATACTGGATTGCCACATCCGTAGCTAGGATTATTGTTGATGTTCTTGTTTGTTTTCTTTTGTCCGTGAAATCATTTTCACCCCACATCACTGGCAGTTTCATTCGCTTCTCTCTCAGAAACGCAGTTGTGATAGTTTCAGCAAATAGTTGCCTTGTTCTAAGTACTCTTCTGATCTTTTTCTTTTCTTCACATAATTGCCATCTTTTTTTGTCAATTTTTATTCATTGCTTGAACGAAAATGTCAAGAAATCGACCAATAATGTTAAAACATCATTACCACATTGACCAACATAGCCATGCACCAACCAATCAATCATCAGCTCCCCCCCCGAGTTATCAATTCGTAACTATATAAACTCAAACAGTAATGTCGAGATTAAATGTATCTCCTGCCTGCAGATAAACATCATTATCCATACGATACAACTGATGGAGCTTCAATAAAGTTTACTTCTCTGTATGAACTTCATTTCTATATTTATTGATACTTTCAAACGTAACAAAGACTTGTTAGCAAATCCACTTAAATTTCTGTATTTTATAACTTTCTCTCCCAACAATAACGTTATATATCTCAAATAAATAATAATATTAATTTTGAAAACTTTATATAATTCTTACATACTTTCTATTCCCCTACCCAATCTAACTTTTACAGCCCATATGTCAACCTCTATCAAATACATCTAAAAAAATGAGCACTATCCGATCCAATCCTTACTATATAATCCGAAGAGTGTGTTCCTCTTAATAATGTTTATAAATCATCTTATTAAATTTTCTACATAAATATAATTTTACTTTTTTTTATTATATGTTGTGTTAACAACCACTTTATAAGAAAGTGTATGTGTAAACTAAAGGGTTATGGTGTAAATTTGTTTCAGAAGTTATCTACCGAGCAAGCCTAAGGCAATATTGTTCCTGGACGAAAATTTATAGAACAAAGTTGCACCTTAATCATATATTAAATATAATTAAAAATGAAAAGTTATTAGATTTTAAAATATAATTAACCAAGTTTAAAATTTTTCTCATTTCGTTTCGGTAAAACATGTTGAAAACAACCGAGGGGATGTAATCAGGTGAGTGTTTTACAAGCAATTCCATCATTCCATGATAGGGTGGGATGATGTATACGTTGCTTTGTACCAAAACGGGGACCAAACAGTCTCTATCATTTGCTAAGTTATATCATTACAGGCCATTGCCTTATTTATCAGGAGAGAACGATATAATGGAAGGGAGGGGGAAGCCCTACATATATGTTAATAATCACGTCGACGTGCAGTCAGTATTTCTTCTTATTAACTTCTTCTGAATCTCAAATTATAGTCTTAACTCTTAGTTGTTCTGAAAATATCTCACATATTTAATTCAAAGATCGACCTCGTCGCTTTATTTGAAGCCTATTCGCACATGTTCATTATAATATCTTAACCTACCTGTGCTGCCTCATCAATATAACCTATACGAATACACACGGTTCTGTATGCCAAGGACGATATTTACAATTTACAAATATTACTTTAATTTTGCATGCATGCGATAATAGGGGCATCAAACCTCATTTCAAAAACGTATACATTCATATCACCGAAATTACACACACACACACATTCAATAGTTCGGTGCATTAGTATTAATTGTACGTACCTTCTTATCGTCCCTAACTTTACCGCCATCCATATCCAAAAATGAAATGCTCTAAGATGGATTAAAAACAGATACGTTGTTTTACTGATACAGAATGCAATCCCTTCATTTACTGCAACTTATCTATCTACTATTCCTAATCCAATTTGTAATCATTCAATTTCATTAAACTTAAACTACGTGAGAGAACCACACACATATATATATTTTAATAACACATACATATACAATATATAAATCCTTCCCAAATATATATATATATATATAGAATCGTGAGCTAACTCAACAATGAAGCTCAACTATCTAGCTTCGCCTCCCACATTATGATGATGAGTATACCCAAAATTAAAGACGATATATATAATACATAAGAAATGAGTTTCCCCTTTTGTATTTTTTGGTTGGGTTGCTGGCTAATTCTTCCGCTGAGTTAATGCCCATAATGTGAAAATAGCCCCCATACAGTGCTGCTTAAAAATCCAGCTATAGAGAAAAGACAGAAAAATGAGACCCAAAATGGGTCAGTCTCTGTCATCGATCGTCTAACTGAACGCCTATGTATAATACTGCTAAGAATATCAGTTCGATTAGGCCAAGGATAGAGAATTCCTCAGGTGACGAAATCCGGCAACAACTGAGCAGCAAAGCTCTTTCTGTTCTGATGAATATCAATACTCTCATAACTGGTGGGGCCAGATTGAGAAGATGGCGGAGGAGCGGCGGCTGCGGCTGCATTGATGGTACAAAGCTCAGTGGCATTATTGGTTCCCAAATGTATATTGTGGGACAGAAACCCATGTTGAGTTGCAGAGAGAGG
>JANTPZ010033943.1:0-17226 GCA_025593235.1 Vachellia pachyceras
GCAATAACCAAAACCATGTATATAATAAAAGTTCAAATTCGATAAATGATATCAAAATACAAGCTAGCTAGCAAATCAATTAAATACCCATAAGATTTTGGGCTGCTTGCCTTGCTAATTATTTCGATTGAACTGAAATGGCTATCCCTCACATGGAATTCAACAAGATCATCTGGACAAAAGCCAGGTGGCAAACATGATGAAGGATATCCTCTCCATATTAATACTGCTAAACTATCAGGCAGATATTTGGGAGCTTGTGAAAATTTTGTATTCTCAAGATCAAGAATCTTGAGACTATTCGTACTCTTGAATCCTTCTCCATTCCAATCTACGTTTATGCATTTTGACCTTTCAACTTGCATTATGACCATAACTTCATTTGTGCCCTTGTAAATCAAAAATAAAAGTAAGGGAGAAAACACTAACAGTTTGATGATACATGTATAATAGAAAAAAAAAGTCAAATATTCAAAGCTACTAAAATTTAAAGGTCTTCATGCAATAATTTTTTTAAGGTCAAGGTATTCACCGTAGATAGCAGTAACTAATCCCTTCACACCGCAGACTATCCGAAAAGACTTTAGGGTTGGTCATGAGTTTTACTTTATACATTCTGACTCTGATATTATAATATTATGATGCTAATTTCAATTCATTTGTGCTCTTATAAACTATAAATTAAGTCAGACATCCGATAAAGTATAAATTAAAAACACAATTTCAATAATAATTGAAAAAAAGTAGTCATAGTTTTGGGCCAAAAAATGTATAGTCATGATGAAAAATGATGCAATGTAGGCTTACTTCACTTTTTTTTAAAACGCGGAGAATATCTTTACTTGACCATAACCTGCTGCGTTTGCCTGGATCTTTTGGCGATTCTTGTCAAACGACTTCTTTTCCCATGTCCTCTATTAGGTCATGCATTTTAATATCTCGCTTCTCACCATAATTCCCAATCTTTATGAGGCATTTGTCTACCAGCACTCCAATATGATAATCTGGATCAAAATCATGAACGCTTGCCACCATCCTTTTGACATGATTCAATTGACATCCATTGTAGAAGCAAGCAATATCAAGAAAAACTTCTTTTTCATGTTGGTTTAAGCCATCATAGCTCACTTTTAATATATGTTGAATCCTATCATGGGGGATTCTTTTACATCCATCTAACATAGATTCCCACTGACTTGCATCCTTACCATACAAGTCAGAGCCTATCACTTCAAGGGCTAAGGGAAGACCGTCGGCATATCTTATCACCTGATTCATAGCTTTTTGGTAATAAGTTGGATCATCAACTTGCATCCTTCTAAAGGCCATCCAACTTAACAATTCAAGAGATTCTTCGTGATTTAATCCATCCATCTCATATATTCTTTCAACCCCATGCCTCTTCAGTAAATGTAAATCCCTTGTTGTGATAATGATCCTGCTCCCAGAACTAAACCATTCACATTCCCCAGCTAACATTTCTAATTGCTTTTTTTCATCTACATTATCAAGAATCAAAAGAATTTTCTTATCTTTGGGAATCCATTTTATGAGATGAAGTCCTTGGTTGATCTCTTCAATCTCTATCTTCTGCCCTAGAATTCTTGAAAGCATTCTGGCTTGCTCTTGTTGTAGGCCATGCTTCCCAGATTCTCCTTTGATGTCATCGAGAAAGCACAGATGGTCAAAATTGTCGGCAATTTCATTATACAGGGCACGTTGTCACAGTCCGTCATTTTTCGTGAGGTTTGGAGGCTCCGAAATGACCCAGAACTCTTCAGAAGACTCCCGAACAACCCTTAGAGTGCTAGAGAGTGCCAGAGCATTCTAGAGAAGTCTACACATCTCTAGCCTCTTATTTTAATATTTGCTATTAGATTTTTCCATGTAAATATCTAGATATTTGTAAGGAGAATTCTAGAAGAATGAATTGTAACCGCAGGATCGATTCAATCCCAACCGTCCATTAAGGAGGTGGGAATAGTAAGGAGGTGGAAGTTTGCCTATAAATACCTCACCCCTCCTCATTTGTAAACCATCCTTGAGTTTTCTCAAATCCTCAAGTTCTTAAGGAATACAATTCTCGCATTCTCCAAGTTCTCAAGTTCTTCCTTACCTCAAGCTTTCTCTTCTCCTCAATCTAGCCAAGCATCCTTCTTTCCTTACAAGTTAGGCTTACTTAGCAACGTCCAGTGAAGGTTGTCTAAGTGCCGTACCGGTTGAAAGACTAGCCCCGTGACAACGTGCTACTGTTGTTTTGCCTATTCCTCCAGTTCCACAGATTCCTATCATGGTGGCCTCATCATTTGACCCAAGTTGCAATAGAGACTTTATCTTTTGCAAGCGAGAATTTAAACCAACTGGATATTCGGCAACGTAGAGGGGGACCCTTCTGATTATGTTCAACATGTGGTTCACAATCTCCTCAACGAGTTCATGTTCATAATCTTTCCTGGAAAAGCAGACAGGAATTTCACTCCATTCTCTAATTAAACCCATCCAGTTCATTTTTCATATATGAATGGATAATATAATTGGAATGATTTTCTTATAATCTATTTAACCATACTAGTTTAATATTAGACGGGGAAATTTCCCAAAAAAAAAAAACTAAAAGCTGTGAATAACCTTGGATCATATGATGAGCCTTTAAGATTAGCCACTTCATATAGTGCGTGCTTCCAACTTTTCAACCTTGCTTCATCAGCCCTTGAGTTCTGTTTATGTCTATCTAGTGCTTCTCCATATTTGCCTTTTTGATGTCGTACTTCAGAAGGCTCCACACCACATCATAAAAGATTGGCCTAACCAGTCGACCATTTCCCTTTATACATTGACGGATTTGAACTAGTTCGTTGAGGCAGAATGTAGAGGAAGCATACTCCTTAGAGAATACAGTAATGGCCGTCCTTGATTCCTGGATTGCTTTGAGAAGGGTTGGTGTAATTTCATCCCCTACTCGTATTTCCTTGTCATCAAAGATGGTGCGAAATCCCTTTCGAGTGAGCTCATTATACGGATTTCCTGTGAAGCCATGGCAAGTATCTTCACCTCTGAAATTGAGGAAGACATCGTAAGTCCATTCATAGTGTATTGAAGATGTTTTTGCTCGCCCTTTCATGATTGCTTGTACTGGAAGATAGAAATGAATGAAGATTGATCAAAGTAAATTTGGAATGAAAAATTATCATGTTGGATGATAATGATGAGGATCTGGATGATTTTATTTTGAAAATAAAAGTTGCCAATAACAAAGCAGCTAGCTATTTTGTATCTTAAAGCATATGGAACAAGCAAGAAGAGAGATGAATTTTACTTGCTTCTCTCCACTCAATTGAGAAAAGATCGAAGACGAGCATAAAACAATTAGTTGACTTATAAAGGGATTTCATTAATATTTTTATGCATGCAATTTGTAATATCCATCTAGGTTTGTTACATTTGACTAGTTTACTTATGAATTCAAATTTTGTTCCCTCGTATAATATTGAATGTGGTGTTTGAATTGAAAAAACATCATCCGCGACAAGGTTACCTCATTTCATCAGTTTTCGAAATGCAAATGATTTTTAAAAAGAAAAAGAAAAATCAAAATACAGCAACAAAAAAAAAAGACCGATTAATTTTATCATTTGAAAGCTAGCTTGGCAGTATAGATGTTTCAGAATGAAGTCGCTGACTATAGGTTGAATAACTTGTATGTACAAACTAAGATAAACTTCTTTTACATACTTATTTCAGATTGTTTAAAATCACTCAAAAAAAAAGCTAACTCAAAATCCCGATTTTATGTTGGAGGTAATGGTCATGCATAGGTGCATGGAGGAGACCAGCCGATCAGATATTCAGATTAAGGACAACATAATGTAATAAAAGAAATGAGGCTGCGAAACTCAACCTTCCTATTCTGTTCATTCAACTTTGTTAAAAAATTATAAATCAGAAAAAGAAATATATAATACTTCCCTGCCCAGCCCCCAAAAAAAAAAAAAGAATCTTCATTCCTGTATCACTCAACCTATAAACATGTCAACTGAATGCTTCACCTGGTTATGAACTTACACACTAAACTCAATGCTTTCACACCACTTGCTAACCTGTATGTACAAACACTCACACCACACTATTTGGCTCCTCTCATTCCCTAACTACTCTTTCAATAATCAAAAGGAGGGGAAAAGATGAACTAAGGGGAAAAATACATTCATGACTGCCAGAAAACATTAGGATCATCACTATACAAAGAAGAATCTTGAATTTCCTGATTGGCTACATGGCGATTTACAAGACGTGATTGGATAATTTTACACAGGGCCAAACTAGAAGGAAGAATCCACCATTCACTTTCATCCCTGCATTGAACAAGCAAAGCGCAATTACATTTACAAATTTGCCAAATAGTCACAACTTGACAAAATATTCAACCTCATAATCAATTCATTTCCACCCGTAATTTGTAATATCAGATGTTGAAAAACACTTACAAGCTAAAATTCCAAGATTTGAAGTTGGAATGCATTTTATTTGAATTTGCTGTATAATGAATCAATCCACAAAAGAAGGCAACTACCTGCAATTAGGAGTAAATATTTAAAAAATATATATGGTGATTAATAGCAAGCACCTTACTTGTAATCAATGGTTTCCAAAACAGAAGGTTAAAAGATAAAGAGATTGAGAAAACTTACGACATTGACTAAGGATGTCAGATTCCACAGGGCATAAAGACGTGCAAGGCCTGCAGATCTCCTAGGCCCTTGACTAAACAAAGCATTGATTCCAGATGGAAATGGAAATAGTACACCAAGCGGAAGGACAAACAAAACTAAGAGGAAGTTCATCAGGGACAGAGAGTACATCTGAAGCGATGTGAGCAATACCAGGATAAAATCTCCAAGTAGTAGTATAGAGATTATCAGACCAACTAGATCCTGAAAGGAGGTGAAAATCAAGGAAGTATTATCAACATGCTGAGATATAGCAAGTAAAGTAGATAGTAGAAAGCATTTACTACCTGATGGCCTACAGGCTTTGTATTATAGAATATAAAACTGAAGGGATAATATATAGTAATTTTATCTTTGAGCGATTTTAAGCTCTTGGCATTTAGAATCCCACCAAGGCTCCTTCTAGGTATCATCAACTGGTCATTACTAGTCAAGCTATGCACTGGGTTTCTGTGACCTCTAACAAAACTGCACACGACACAGCAAAGCAAGTCACTCAATATTACTATAGATCCATCATCAAAAGAAACAAGGAATCATGATTACCTTGACTGATTTTCAGTTGAATCATCATGATTTTGCAATAACATGCTTTCATTCTCAGTAGGATGTACAACAAGTCCAAACTGGCAATATTCAGAAGCTGTTGGCTGAAACCATGCAAGATCAACACGCACACCATACGATCTCAAAGAAGGATTGGCATATAGATCTAGCCAGCTGATAACATGCCTGAAAGTTACTTTTAGATGTCCACGGCAAACAATGCGCAATTGAGCGTTAAGACCAGCCACTAAGCGGTACCATATAGTTGGTGGAACAGACTAGATGACAGGCAAAAATATAAAAAATTAGCCAATAAATTAAACACAAACAAATATCAACAACTCAAAAAAAAAGGTAAATTTTGAATGAGCAAACCTGACTCATGATGCTAGTAAGAATATTATCACTATTGAGAGAGAAAGGTGCCATGTAACTTCCATCACCCCCAAAAATTATAGACATAGGAAACCTTTGATGAAGACAAGGGGGCAGAACAGATCTTTTCTCATCCCCGCCCAGGAAGAAGTCCAAATAAGCCAGCAGCAGATCAGGTGTTGCAGCTACCTTGAGCCCTTCATAAAGTGCTCTGGAACGGCAAGAACGCAAACAAGCATGATCATACTCTGATCTAACAAATTCTCGAAGTTGTTGTAGTTTCTTCCTACGACATCTCTGAAGCCATGACCATGCAAGAGGATATGCAAGGATGCAAAGGATGCTGTAAATAGACCCTTCCCACCAGTCATAAGTAGCTAAATCATTAATCTCATCCACAAATCTATTGAAGGCATCTTCAAATCTGCATAATGAGTAACATAAAAGGAAATAATAAAATCAACTTAAATGCGTCATGTAAACTGGGAACTTCCCGCATTGCCAATAAATAAGAATTTTTAAATGGAAATAGTGGCATACACAATATCTTTTACTTGCTCTGGGGGACAGTGAGGTAAATGCCATGGTTCACCAAAAGTATTAGGGCCTTGGAAATACAACCTATGGACATGACTCTGAGACTCCTCACTTCTATTTGTTTCAATGATCTGAAAGACAAAAGGAATGTTATGATAAAAGTGAACTGTAAATTGCATTGAGTTCCAAAATGAGATTCTCATCTGTCAGAACAGTAAAATTTGCAAATTTCACAAGGACCATGGTAATAAACCTCATTCAGTGATTCCAGAAAGGGAAAAGAATGGTTTATTCGAGTCTCATCTCGAGCAGGGGTGTGGACCGGTATATCATCACCGCCAATGTATTTCATTCGTGCAACACTGAGAACTAGAGCTAACAGGATGAGGAGACCTATAAGAAGAAGACTAAAAACCCATGGCCCACCAAAAGTGTGTACCAACTCTTCAAATGCTGTATTACAATTTGGCAGGTGATATCTGTCAGACGTGCACTTGTATGGACAAGGAGTCTCTGTTACACCACCTTTCAAAAAAGAAACAAAACGAAATCAAACAAAAAGTGATGCACGGACTGTAATCATTTATCATCCAAAAAAAAATTGACAAGTGATAAAGACAAGTCCCATTGACCAAAGGCAGAACAAAACATCTAGATATATAGATTTATCCATTTAATCAGAAACATCAGATAAATAATCAGAAAGCAAAATAATAATTAATACCTCGAACAGGAACAAAGATGGCACGATGTGGAAGCTCATGAGGTGGGCAATCATGACAAAGTGATTTATCAGATCCACTGACATTTTTGAAAGAACCAACAGGGCATTCCTGCAGCAAAATACGCATAGTTAACACTCTAGCAACTGAATAATGGAATGGACCCTTAGCATCTCTTTTCAACGACATATATACAGGAACTAGTAATAAAGATTAAAGCGACTAAATAACACATGTAAACAAAGCCACATACCGTTACAAACTAAATTTCAAGGCATTGAACCACCTTAGTTTTCTTTAGTTTTCTTCCCCCCTATACAGATGAGAATAAAACACAGAAACTAACTGATATATCCCAGCTGATGTCTAACCAAAAGGATCCCAACATAACCAGGGACCACACCCAAAAACTTGAACCTGCTTCTCTTCGGAATACCCCTCTTTGCCAAAGCATCAGCCACTTTGCATTCCCTCTGGGTCCGTAATCCATAGTGATCGTCCAATTACAGTTCATTATTCATTTAATCTCAAGAACCACTTTGATTTTCTAAATCTTTTTTATTTCTTGATGCAAAATATTCTAAGTATGAAATATCATGAATCGCAAATCTACCTCACAAAAGATACCATAAAGCCCTTCGGGACAGGCCCTTCCGCTGACAGTTCCATTTTTTCCTGAAAGACCCTTCCCCCCACCAAAGCCTCCCCTGAAATCAGAAATAAGAACTCAGAATCACAGCCCAATCTCAGAAGAAGTTCACAAGTTCGTGTAAATATCTGCTTCAAGCACCTAACAGCAACCCAAAAGAGGAAAATCTTGAAAAAGGAACAAGAACCATTGAAGGGCAACGTAATATGCTACAAGAAAGCAATTGCAAGTAATCAAAGATGCTGCAAAATTTAAACAGCCGAAACTCATTCCACAGATTCAAAGAAATGGAAAAGGGAAATGAAGAAATATATATATATATATATATATATATATGAGGATCTGTTGAACAACCATAAATGACATCAAAGCATGACGTAATGCTGTGGAAGCACATCCAACCCTGCAAGTATATTTAAGTAACAATTGCAGACAATACTGATCTAACCAACCCTACTCCCTAAACTAAAAAGAAACAATAAAGAAATAAGTTATTTAATTACACAACTATTATTTCCAAATATGATGGAAAAATATCAGCACATCATCCATGACCACCACACTGCATTTTCAACTTCTTATCAATTTATCTAGAAGAGAAATAAAAACATTAGATTATCTTCTGCAAAACGGTAACATCAACAGACATCATATAATGGACCATAAGCAAAATAGCATCATCAAAGCCTTAGCCAGCAATTTAAAAATTTGCAACGCAGCATATCAATGAAAAGAAACCAATTAACATCATCCACCTGCAGAATATAATTCCATGTTATGCGCATTTTATATAGATGAATGGGCTATGCACAACTCCTAGCAATGAACAAATGGTGGCCTTATCATTCATCAAACACACGATACACAGAACATGCAGCAGATGTTGATAAGAAGTGTCTTTTGCTATAATACAAACCTGGTAATAATACTTCCTTGAACATTTGCTAAAGGAATATATTCATCTCCAACTGGTATGTCAGGCCAATGAAAGTGAATCCTTCCACCACCACCACCTCCACCGCCGCCAGGACTACCATGCCCTCCATTAGTTGAGATTATAGAAGACTCACCAAGCACTAGCATGTGAACAAACAAAAGAATGGTTCCACCAGATCCACCACCAGGACCGATGCCTGAAATGAGCCTCCCTTCATGCTCCCTAGTATCTTTTCCAAAGCTTTCTCCATCGGCTCTAAGTGCACCATTCAAAGTCAAGCTAGACAATGAGTGCTCCAATGAACCCATAGCTGTCAGAAGTCAGGAATATATTTATGAGAAAGCAGCTCAAACCTAAAAAAACACTAAATACAATTGCCAAGCCCAAGCTCAAACACAACAAATTTTAATTCATATCTTACCAATAATGCCACCACCTGCAGTTGCACCAGCCAGACTATTATTTCCACTGCCACTACCAAGTTCACACGGCATATCCACATCCCCATATGTGGTACCACCCTCAATGAAATTTCCATTAAAGTATCCTTCTCCACCATTCCCCCCATGTCCTCCTCCACCACCAACACCATTCTCAATATACCTTCCTCTTCCCAGGCCACCATTACAACCTGCAAATGGTCCAGATAATGATTTTATAAAATGATTTGACTCAGTGCATTAAGTGATCTACGACATTCTGAAGGGGGCTATAGCCTCTTAAAACAAACATGGTACCAAGCCCAGATACGCTGATAATTCCTGAATGATGCACATCCACATTTCTAACCCAATGAAGATGCACAACAGAGCCAGTTATGGTTCCTTTAACGATGACTTCTTCAACCCGACAGATCTGGAGCAGCAATCAAAGCCAACAATGGTAAGAAATGACAAGGCCAAACCGTTGACACAGTAATGATCTAGATAAGGGAAAGGATTCAGTTCATGTAAAGGGCCAAGTCTAATGAATACCTGAAGAGTGAAAGCCAATGTTGAGTTAACATTACAGTCCTCAGGGGGGTGAAACAATTCATCAGGGCAATTTTCAAGTTCACAGTACAGTCGCGGTCTCCTAGCATTTTCAGAAATAAATATAAGATAGTTTAAGCGTAAGTATTATGCATGAAATAAACTCATAATCTTACATATCATCATCATCACCAGCAGCCTCTAAAGGACCTCTTAGAACAGAACCAGGCCCAACCTTCACATTTCAAGACAAGTTTTAAGGTCAGTACCCAAATAATACCAAGAAAGATAGTTTGAAGCTCAGATATCAATTTAAGAACAGAATTATTATACGTCACAAAAGCCAATCAGGTGTCATTAAGCATTAATGCAGCAAAGAGAGATGAAGAATCATTTCCCAATTATCTAAATATCCGTTAAGAAACAGGAAAGCGAGTATAAGAGCTACCTGATGAGCCTTACACTTACATTGATACCATAAAACAATGACAATATCAGATGTTGTGCTTCAATAACATTTCCAGGTCCGGTCAAGTTTAAAAATCCTTGTCCATGGACGCCTAAATTTGCATTAGAATGAATAACAGATGATTCCTGATCACACAATATAGGGAATCTTGTCATACAATAACAAATATGGATTATAATTCAGCAATAAATGAGACAAATGCACATGATAACTACCTTAAGAACTGCTAAATTGCTAGCTTCAAGCAAGGACGTTGCGACAATAGAATCACCATTACCATCAATGAGAATCTTGGAATTCAACATCAAGTGAATCTTGACAGTCATACGTAGAGCACCATATATCTAATTGGAAAAGAGATGAGAAAAGAAAATGAAAGTGAAGGCATCGTCATTAATATTTTTGGCAAAACTAATCAGATGTAGAAGCACAATTAAAGCATGAACATATCATCATAGAAGAGGGAAAAGAACATTATACTTGCCTTGATCACAGAGTCACTCATTAGAAGTTCTTCTGCCATCAACTCAAACTCTGATGAGCCAATATGAGCAAGCCCAAAGCTCAGGACGGCACCATTGGTCATACGTATGAGTCCACCAACCTAATTAGAAAGGAAGTGTAAAAAGCTAGGAGATTGAAGGGCCTAAATATTTTTTTACTACTTTCATGCTTCATACTTTTGTATCTCCTTTTTATTCTCTCTTCCTGAAAACTCTCTTTCTATTAAAATTAAAATCAAAACATTTAAAGAGGAGCAATAGCGTCAATGTTTCAATCACCTGAATTCGGCTCCAATATAAAGGAAACAGTGCCTTCGCCTGATTCTGGACATAAACATTTGTCCAAAGAGGCAACTTAGGAAATTCCAGCAGAAGCGTGTCGGTCTGTGTAGTTAAATTAAGGTTGCAGATATAAAGACTCCTAGGAACAGCATCATAGTATGTCCCTGCAGCACCAGCGTTGCTAGAACATCCAAAACTCATTCCTCCTGAAAATAATAGAGCAGGCTTCTTTAACATAAATGCACGTATTATTCTTACCATAAACAATTTGTTCCCTTAGCTTAGATAGAGATTCATTAAAATACAAAGAACAGAGAGACATAGTAAGAATTTCCATGTTTCCGAAAAATAATCACTGTATCGCACCATGCACTAAGAATATTGTATCATCATGTCTACTGAACACTTTGACTGAAATTCTTCCACCTCCACCGCCAGCAAATCCATTCCCTCCGGTAGCACTCATTCTGCCAGTTCCAGTCCTGCACTTCATAGAAGAGATGATTAAATTGTGGACTCTTACATTAGGAGAAAGCCACATAAAATTATCCAGGTTCCAGGGTACAAGAGAACAATAATGCCTCACAAAAATTTCAAGAAAATGCCATAGATGAGCTTCGATCTTGGTGACTTTTCGGTCTATGACATACCTCCTCACCCTTCAAATGCCAGGTGAAGGGTGAAATAACGTACATAAGAGCCACCAACAGAACTGCAGACCAGCATAAAATGATCTTTGCATTTAAAACATCCTAACAAATTTTCATTTGCAATAAATATTTTCTCTGATTTGCCTAGTTCTTTCTCCCAAAATATTGAAGGGCCAATGTTTTGTATATCTCAATTAAATTCCCTCATTTCTTTTATCAACCAAAGCTAATTCGTAGGGAATCTAGCATCACAATTATATTTTCCTTACTACACCCATCTGGAGAGCTCACACCATGCAAATGCAGCCTTTTTTTGGGGGGATAATTTGACAGTCAGAATTTACCAATGGCAAAACATTTAGTCACTACAAATTCTCCATATATGTATGCTTACGATGACGGATACAATATCCAGAGCCAAAAACCTTGACTAACACTATCAGTTCATCCTAAACTGCCAATTACAATTGTATTGTATTCTGAACCAAAAGATACCAACCCTTTTCTCTGCTCACACTGCACAACAAAATCTGAGAACCATCCAAAAATGATCATAAGTGAATATGCAAATACACCATTTAAGCGCAAGGAAGATGAAATTACATTCTATAAGCTTTGATAAAAATGCTGCCGCCAGAACCTCCTCCACCCTTCATACCCCCATCGCCTCCGTTTGCCAAAAGGTCCCCAGAGACTTCTATGGAATCCGAGATTACAAACTTAATTCTCCCGCCTCCTTCCCCTCCATATCTCACTTCTTTGCTTGTGGTCCCACCTTTACTTCCGTAACTCCACGGTTTATCGAGCGAGGACCAGGAGTAGGCATCTCCTCCCCAAACATCACCAGGAAGTTTGGTATTGTCTGTAACACAAGTAGCACCTCTACCCCCATGCCCTCCACCCGCACCTTGAGTCCCCGACGGCGTCCCACTGGTTTGTGCCGGCGGCTTACCTGCCAACCCGGTCACATTTATTACCGACCCACCAACCAAGCTAGCATTCTGAGACTCCACTAAAACCGTCCCCGCAATGATCGACGAACCACTGTGTAAACTGAATTCCTTGCTAATGTTAATCAAAACTAAGCAACCTAATACTGGGCAACTCAAACTTACATAAGAAAGTATATGCAAACTTCCCTTTCCTTCTATATAGATATCCCTATCGAAAATCAAACTGGAATTAAGCTGGCAGGAGGTATCAAGAGAACCAGTTCCCTTAAGATCGTCTTCACAAGAAAGAGACGGAAGGTCAGGCAGGGGCGGAGGTGGAGGAGGCGAAGGAGGAGTATAGTCGCTGTACAAAGAGTCAAAATCGGAGCCAATAATCGAGAAGCCATAGCCGGAAGCAGCAGTGAACCCAGAGTATAGTATGAAAACCGAGAATACAATTAAAAGAAAAGAACCTAAACAACAAAGGGCGCGAGCCATTCAAAGGGACCAAACTCATCAGAAGGAAAGGATGATGGGAGGGTGGTTGTGTGGATCAGAGTGAATTAGAGCACAAACTGTAGAGTAGAATTTATGCCAGAATTGGAACCGGAAAGGAAAACGACGGTTTTGTTGGTACCATTAATTACGCTAGAATGTATGCAGAGAAGCTTGGAAAGAGGAATTGGATTTTAGTATTAGGCAGAAAAAAAAACCAGAGAGTTGAGAAAACTAAAGGAAGAAGAGAAGCTTTGGGAAAGTACATATGGCATCCAGCGGAGCGGGAGAGGGGAAAAAATATGAAGCGACGACGAAGAAGGAAGGTGAGAAGTGGGAAGGCGATCATGCGCATGGCACGTGGATCTCTATTCACTTTCAAAAGTCGCGTCTTTTGTCACCGTCAGATGTGGACTGATTGGACCTTAGCAATTTGTTAAATTTTAAATTTGCGTAGGTTGGCCCATTTAACTCAGCTTTGGCCCAAAAAATAATGGGGAGAACGGAAGAAAAATTTGGAAACTATTTTCCAACCCAAATTTCAGGAGTCACGTTTTTTAAAAAAGTTATTTTAAAGATAAAATTTATTTTTTTAATTTATTTTTAAAAAAATTATTTTTATCAAATCACACTCTCTCATAGTAAATTTTCTCTTTCTTCTTTTTTTCTTGTTTCTCTTTTTTACTTACTTTTTGTCTTGAAATCCGTAAAACTATTCTCATCCCAAACACAATAACCTTTTTAAAACATAAGTTTTATCTCGAAATTCGTAAAAGATATTCTCCCAAAATTTATTCTACAAAACCTAAATTTTACCTTAAATTCCGTAAACATTATTCTTCACCGAACTTTCAAACGAGTTACAAATGAATAAATCTTAGTAGTTGCAACGGTAGGTTGATCTTGTAGTAAATTAAATAACAGTATTTTAAATAGATTGTCTCTAATAAAATAATACACGTATTTAGTAAGATGATATTAATATTAATTCAATCAAAGTGATTGAATCTAGCAAAAAAAAATATAACCCCTCACTAAATGATAAATCAAGAGGATAACTGTATGTATGATGTGTTTATAAAAAATTGATTCAAGATTATGAAATGATCTAATTACTATGAAATTTTAGAATTAGTTTGGAATTAGAAGATTTTGTAACAAAATTAGATAAATTCTCTTTAATTTTAATGCGAAAACGAAAGGACAACAATGAGAGTTGAACAAGTAAGAACTATAAGTATTATGTTATTGAAGATAATCAAAGTTCAAAATATGTTCCGACCATTTTAATTAAAGGCCCCCCAGCTGAGATCATGATGTCTGAATATATGAATTGTTTTTGCCCCTTGCATATCATGAAATGCCACATTTGATGTTTTATTTCCTTTTTTTTTCTGGCCAAAGACTAGAATTTTGAATAATCCCATATTTGGCACCTGTCTGCATCTGGAATTTTGCACCAATTAACTGGAAACAAGCAAAAGCTGAAAGAAGTGGTGATGGACACAATAAGGACATTAATTGGAGAATTGAGGAATGCTAATTAATTGGAGGAGTTAATTGAATATCAACGGTTGATATTTGATTTTTTTAAAATGATATTTTTTAAATAAAAAATTACTTTTAAAAAAATAATAGTTAAGAGATTATTTTTATTTTAGATTCTATATCCACAAAATAATTTTTTAAAAAAAATAGCCAAAGCATAGTTCATACAAAATTTACAGCCAAAACCATAATTTTGGAGAATGAGATTTTTTAGCTTTTGAAAGAAATTCAAGGTAATTGATTTTTTTTTACCTCACATGGTAATTGATCTTATTGTTAACTTATATCTTTTCAATAATTTACATATAAATTATTAAAATCACTTTTTCACAAAATCTATCATAATCAAAATCTATTTTTCAAAAATTAATCTAAACCCTTGTCTCCGTCTCATTTATAAGTATATGATTGGCATTTTGGAATAAACATAAATAAAATTATTAATACAAGTTTAATGATACGTTGCTATTCTCTAATTATTTAAACCAATAGTATGTATTAAAAATAATTTCAACGAAAATCACAATAAAAGAGATTTTGTTTCAAAGAAATGAAACATTACTTGAAATATGAATTATGAATGGGAAGGAGACTTGTAAGTTAAAAAATATTTAGAATATCAGTACTTTAATACTATATTATTTGAATATGTTGGATATTGATTAATTTCAAGCAACACATTTTTAAATAACATGCGTAACACAGAACTAACCTAATTAAGGTCTGCAATAAATATTTATCATTAGAGTTCTTTTAAAATAGTGATCATAAATATATGATTTTGTTTGTAGCACATATTATATTAAAGATCAAATGCAATAAATAAATGGTGAATTTGGTTGCTAAGAGAGATGTTTCATTGGAGTTTTTGTCTAATATGAATATATGATATATATATATATATATATAATAGGCATGAAGCTATAAGGAGCTAAGGATCGTCCATAAAGATATGTAACATGTATGCTCAGGCCCATAATAATTTATTATTTTTTATTACATCGGAATGAAAGGGAAACATAATGCCCCAAAAAATAAAAGTAAAAATGATTAAAAAAATGGTTAACAAAATGTTGATGTAGAGGATCTAACCTTTTTGTTTAATTTTTTTTTTCTACATCTATATGAACTTTGCTTTTACTGTAGAGATCATACTTGCTGTATAATCAAAGCAGTAAGTTTAGCATGTGTGATCCAACAAAATTACATATCAGAATTATATCAGGAGTAGCATATATACTTGAATATTTTGACCCATTTCAGATTCTCAACATCTTCTCCATTCATCAAGTGTGTACATGCTCCTTCCTTATGCAAAGCTGCAAAATTTATAGTTTGCTAATGTCACTATATATTTGCCTGCAGAAGAGAGAAATTTTGCCAATGTAGTTTGAACTCAATCAAAATCCTTAAGGTAGAAAGAGTGGAATCTGATAACGAACAAGGCTGCTGGAGGCAAAGTAGTGCCATTTCCCTTAGCAACCTGCAGATTAATTCAAGTGAACTATCCATTAGATCTTCCTCATTATTATTATTATAGTTATGATCAGGACATGAACCTGAAGAGAACTCACCAAGTACATATAATCATCATGTCCCCATGGCATCACTACGTTATCAAGTCCACATCCTTCAGTGTAGACGCCATTTTTGTTGTTGTAACAAGGATTGCTGTAATCTGGGTTGTCCTTGAAATACTACAATAAAACTTGTCTCGGATGATTTTCAAAATTCCTAAAACGTAACATTTTACCTGTGAGTCTGTCAGAAGGAAATTAATTACACACCTTATGGTGCACATTCGCTTCATCGAAAGCACAGCCAAGAGGACACGTATCTCCTGCAACAAATTTTCAACAAGCTTCCATTTGAGATGGTGAATTCACAGTGACGTGCAAAAAACTATAATGAAGTTATTACTTACCAACCACAGCCCACTGAGGGAGTCCGCCAAATTGAGGAAGCAGAAGGATCTTTCCGAGATCTGAAAGAGAGAACCAATAGAATTATATTCTTCAACGAGTCACTCTTTTCTTAAAAGTGTCTAACTTTATTATGCCCCGAAATTTGAAGTTTGACACAATAAGCTAGCCTAATGAAGGCTGTATGAACATACTATAGAAAGATACATACCACGAATAAGTGCTATCAAATGCTACCAATCTTCATCAGGATAGTCTTTTCCGATAGCCTCAGCAGATTGCAACAAGTGCTCAATTTGAGGTTCATCCAAACCAGGATCACTTTCATCCACGACTTCATGCAGCAACTCACAACATTCCCATATCCCCATCTTCGCTTTGTCCAGTTTCCCATATTCCTGTTTCATTCTCTTCACCTGCAACAACATGATCAAAATTTCACCACCACGCTTAACTACTGCAACTGATGAAAATTGGTGGGCCCTCTCTCTATACATGACTCAAGAGTCTAAGAAATGAATCTAGGCTATGATTTTTGTACAAGGCTTACAAAGTCATATGTCTGGTGGGTGTGCTGAAGCCTGTAGAATTCTCAATACCTTTTTGCCTCTCACTTTCTGCGTCATAATCTCTGCATAAATTGGAAATCCCCATTTGTCAGATTCAGGCTTAACAGATTTTCCATTTTCTTTTCAGATCAGGTTGCATGGGGACTAAAGATTCTAAGACCAAATAAGAACAAAATGAGAGAGACCTGAAAGAGTGACCAAAGGAGTCGATTTCTGGGGCCGTAAATCCATTCTGTGACACGGATTTTGGCAGTGGAAATCCACCATCCAACACAAGCTCATTGTTCTTCTCAGCATATTGCAATTTCTTCTCCCCAGAGTTTGATTCAGAATTAGAAACACAAAACAAAACCTTAGTTTTCAAGAGAGAACATAACAATGAACAAAAGAAT
>JANTPZ010034041.1:0-16199 GCA_025593235.1 Vachellia pachyceras
AAAGAAGCATGAGAAAGTTTCTAGAGAAATTATGAGATAAAAATTAAGTATTTTTTCTTTTAGTAGTCGCATCTGACAGTTAAACATAACATTAGGAAACTCTGAATTAAGACTCTTACTCCACTCTAAGATAAATGAATATGATAAGTTGGGCATGAAATACCCCCTTCCATCCGTTCTACGATGCTCCATTCATGTGAGTAAGAAAATTAGATGAAATTTTTTTGACATCACATTTTTTACAAATTTCCCAATTTGCATTTAATTGGTATAGAAAAGCAATCGTTTAAGCTAAGAAAAAGCGATACAACAATATCGTTCAAAATAACCAAATTTCATCAAAGTTTCTGAGAGATATTGTATTGATATCCAATAGATAAGTTTCAGAAAAAGGACTAGAAGACTGGAGAGAATGGAATAAAACTTTTGGAATGCCTTTTGTTAGGGAGTTTTTGACAAAGTAGTATGCACTTGGATGCATGTTATTAATCAATTGAATGCCTTATTGGTCACAACTTAAATCCACACAGTCTTATAATTAATACGTGATGCTTGGCAAATTTATTTTGTAGTTAATGTATTTTATGATATGTTAAGTCCTTTTTAGTTTGTCGATATTCTTAATCATATAGATGAGAAGAAAGTAACTAGTTGAATGCAAGAGAGGTGATGATTGGTTGCAGGAATCATGTGCATCAAGCAAAATGATTGAAACATTTTATACACCCGAGTGTCTTATGAGACAACCATTAAAATTACAAAATATACGGAAGATGACATTTAGGGGATGTTCAAAATTAAAGTCGTTGTTCAGTCTATCCATTGCCACGACCATGATCATGTTGGAGGAGCTACGTATCCTAGACTGTGAAGAACTGAAACACATAATAACAAATGAGGAAGAGCATGCTAACCATCTCAACTGCGACTCCATCCTCCCAAAACTACAGCTACTTGAAATCTACTATTGCAATGAGTTGGAATTTATATTTCCATCCACTCTTTCTGGAGGTCTTCAAAAGTTAAAATCTATATACATCAAGAAAGCTCATGAACTAAAATATGTCTTTGGAAAATACAATGGTGAAGAGTGTGTATCAACTCAGAATGAAAATAATGAGGCTCACATTCACCTTCCAGCATTGGAATCACTATACTTGCATGGTGTACCAAATATGATCAGCATTGATATCAGGATATATAAACACCACACAATCTCACAGGTAGGTATCCTACGTACATTGGTCTTGCTTTCTTCATCCAACATTTATGTTTATGTTTTATAATTTGTTTCCAAAACTAATATTTGATTAACTAAACTTCCATTTTATTAGCATATGGTACTTGACTAGCTTACATATATTTTTTCTCTTTTAAGGTATGTAGATCTTACAATAGAGGGGGGCAATATCTTATGACTATTCCCAACCAAGAGATTTTATTGAAAGTGTGACTTGGTATTTTAAAATTTACAAAGAAGCATGAGAAAGTTTCTAGAGAAATTATGAGATAAAAATTAAGTATTTTTTCTTTTAGTAGTCGCATCTGACAGTTAAACATAACATTAGGAATGACTGAATTAAGACTCTTACTCCACTCTAAGATAAATGAATATGATAAGTTGGGCATGAAATAACCCCTTCCATCCGTTCTACTATGCTCCATTCATGTGAGTAAGAAAATTAGATGAAATTTTTTTGACATCACATTTTTTACAAATTTCCCAATTTGCATTTAATTGGTATAGAAAAGCAATCGTTTAAGCTAAGAAAAAGAGATACAACAATATCGTTCAAAATAAACCAAATTTTGTCAAATTTTCTTAGAGGTATTGTATTGATATCCAATAGATAAGTTTCAGAAAAAGGACTAGAAGACTGGAGAGAATGGAATAAAACTTTTGGAATGCCTTTTGTTAGGGAGTTTTTGACAAAGTAGTATGCACTTGGATGCATGTTATTAATCAATTGAATGCCTTATTGGTCACAACTTAAATCCACACAGTCTTACAATTAATACGTGATGCTTGGCAAATTTATTTTTTAGTTAATGTATTTTATGATATGTTAAGTCCTTTTTAGTTTGTCGATATTCTTAATCACATAGATGAGAAGAAAGTAACTAGTTGAATGCAAGAGAGGTGATGATTGGTTGCAGGAATCATGTGCATCAAGCAAAATGATTGAAACATTTTATACACCCAAGTGTCTTATGAGACAACCATTAAAATTACAAAATATATGGAAGATGACATTTAGGGGATGTTCAAAATTAAAGTCGTTGTTCAGTCTATCCATTGCCACAACCATGATCATGTTGGAGGAGCTACATATCAAAGACTGTGAAGAACTGAAGCACATAATAACAAATGAGGAAGATCATGATGACCATCTCAACTGCGACTCCATCCTCCCAAAACTACAGCTACTTGAAATCTACTATTGCAATGAGTTGGAATTTATATTTCCATCCACTCTTTCTAGAGGTCTTCAAAAGTTAAAATCTATGTATATCAATAAAGCTCATGAACTGAAATATGTCTTTGGAAAATACAATGGTGAAGAGTGTGTATCAACTCAGAATGAAAATAATGAGGCTCACATTCACCTTCCAGCATTGGAATCACTAAACTTGCATGGTGTACCAAATATGATCAGTATTGGTATCAGGATATATCAATCGATATGCTCATCTCTACAAACTATGGAAGCACCAAAGGTACATAGCACTTTTAGTTAACTTGGTATATTATAGTATGTGTCAACCTGCTCTGTTTTCTTCAACAAAAACATAGCAATATTATGTCAAAATGCAGTTTATTAATATTTTATATTCTTTCAAGGGTTATACGAAATGAATGATTGTTAACAAAATATTTAAATTTATAGAATTTTCCAATATGGATTCTACAGTAATTTATTTCAAAGTGGTCCAGTTTTATCTTTATACAGATTTCAAATATTAATTTAAAATATTGCCCAAAAGCAACATGTATATGTTTGTGTTTTTTGGCTTTGTATGTATGTTGATAGGGACAGAGCACAACATATTTAAAATTTCTGGCTCAAAATGTATAGAACTAGTTCAAGCTTTTCTTTTTGACAGATGGATACGTATAAATTTATGTCAAAATAATCATTTTTTTATCTAAGTAGCTTTAAATTTTAAAATTATCTAACTCACGTGTTAACACACGCAATATCATAAAAGTTTTTGATAGAATATATATAATGGAAAAAGAAATCATTTGTTTGTTCAAATATGACAATATAGTGACTAGGTTACACTAAAGTGTGATGTTGAATTTGCGTTGATATTAATAGGAATTGAATTGCTTCCTTTTTTTTTATAAGCATAGGAATTGATGAGTGAAGGAGCAAGAGACTCTAAAATACAAGATATCGCTAATGTTGAAACACCATTGACTCCATGTGTGGGATTTCAATATGTTATGGACTTTTGCAATCTTCAACAAGTGACAATCTCGTGTAACAAAAGGTTGAAGACTATGTTCTCTATCTCTACATGCAGAAACCTACCACATTTATTCAGATTATTTATAGAATATTGTGAGGAATTAGTGAATGTGGTTGAAGATGATTGTAATGATCATCATCATATGAACTGTAGCTCCCTTTTCCCAAAACTGGAGGTCATATCTATCTCGGAATGCAACAAGCTGGAGTTTATATTTCCTTTCTCTCTTTTTGGTACTCTTCAAAAATTAAAGTCTTTGCGCATTAACGAAGCTGCTGAGTTGAAATGCATTTTCGGGAAATATCATGACAGAGATTATTTATCAAATGAGAATGAAAATGATAAGCTTCACATTCATCTCCCTGCTTTGGAAGAACTGGCATTTGTAGGTGCACCGAAGATTATGAACAATACTCATACAAAAAAATTTCAATTGAGCTTTCCACCTCTACAAAGAATTTCCTTGGGGGATTTTCAAGAGTTCAACAGAAAATCTTTTCTAGAATTGATGGCTTACCTACAATTGAGTGTGAAAGCTCCAAAGGTAAAACATTAAACTCATTTCTGAGATATGCATTGCTCTATTTATTTGGACCTTTTTCGGAGATTTTCTTTTTGTATCAACGGATTACTTTAGCGTTCAAAGTGGAACATCAAGAACATATTTTCATATATAAAATTTGCATTATTGTCAAGACATGAAATTAGTAAATTTGCATCCATAGGAATTTACAATTTATTTTTTATTCATAAAAATTTGAATTGTGTCTACATGTATATGTCTTTCAACAAATTCTTATAGAATATATTAATTAGGAAAGTAAAGACCTTAAAATCTTAAAATTTCTTCTAAATATTTTAAAGGGAAGACTAACAGTAACCATATGTTTATCAATAGGAGCAACTAAACATTTATCAACTTCTAATATGTATATGGGCATTATATGATTCCATGAGGATATAATAAAGCATAATCCATGTATTTATGTCTTTAATTTGTAAGCATTCAAGGCATAGATGAATTGAAAAACGTTTCTCATTTTATGACCCCATGTCCATTAAGACTTCCATCAACAATAGCATTGGGAATTTTTACAACTTGTAAATGTTTTTACTAGGACCAAATGAAAATCACCAAGGATGTGCAAAAGTTGACAAAGCTTTATTTATGTGACTCCAAAATAGAAGAGGTTTTTAACTTGGAAGGAGTGGAAATTGATGGTCCAGTCATGACATTAAGCTTAGAAGGTATGACTTTGACAAATCTAAGTGAATTGAGGCATATATGTAAGGCTCCCAAATATATTTTGAACCTCGCCAATCTTGAATTTATACGCATAAGAGGATGTGAAAAGCTAAGAGCAATCTTCAGTGTCTCAATAGTGAAAAGCCTCCCACAATTTTCCTATTTAAGTATAGAAGATTGCGATGAATTAGTTGACATCATTGAGGAGAGTGAAGGGGATCACTTGCATGAACTATTCTTCCCAAAGTTATGGGGAATTTACATCAAGGGTTGTAATAGCTTGAAATGCCTTTTCTCTATCTCAACATGTGGCATGTTTCCGAAGCTGGAACACTTGGAAATTGAAGAAAATTCTGAGTTGGAACAAGTGTTTATATGCAAACAGGATGATATGCAGAAGATGGCAGAAATGGAAGAAGTATTTCCAAAGCTTTCATATGTAAGCCTTGTAAAACTTCCGAGGCTTATTGCCGTCTGTGAGGGGATTGATTTTCAGACTCTAGAAGATTGTAAAGTGGAAGATTGTCCCAAATATAAAGGTATAAATCTAGAAAAAATCATTTTTAATATTTGTCAGCTAGTTTTATGAATATTAATCCAAGATTAATTGAAGTTTCCTTTGCAGAAGGGCCAGAAAATAAGGATTCTGAAAATCAAGTGACAACAAGTGCTTTGACTATTGTGGTATATAATATATTAGACTAATCATCACACGGATAAATAATAGTTTTTGTGTTTTCTTTTACAAATGATTTTATAAACTGTTCATAAATGTGATTAATTCATCTAACTTGTTTGTTAATTATGGTGTTGGTTAGAGCTCAATGGAAGTAATGAAGACGAGTTTTGAAGAAGTTGCATCATCATCAATGGTACTAACGCCATCTGATCTTTCTATGTTCACAAGATGACTGCAACATTCTCTTTTCCAGTTAGTCACTATTTAGTACTATAAATCTAAATGATATATCTAATAAGGCTATAAGAATAACTTCACCAGCCCATTCAAAAATCTAAAGATAGTGCAGCTTTTTTGGGGAGAAAATAGAAATGTCAGTGTTATTTAAATGAATCAATTTTTTTTATTTGCACATAAAAAAGAAAAGCTAATGCATGAATAAATGATATCTTTTGACGTTGTAGAGTAAGGAGGAAACATTAAAGGAAATTGAAGCCAAAGATCCTACTCTAGCGTTAGAGACACACGCACTGAAAGGTTCAACAGCTAAGCCCCTATTGAGAAGTATCTCTTTACATGTAAGTCTATTGATTGTTCAAGTAACTTGAACATGACAGCAAGTTCATTTTGAAGTTGTATAACAGCTCAATACATCTTCTAATGGCAATATCAACGAGCTTATACCATAAATCTAGTCTCAAGTTTAGTTCTCTATCTTGTAACTCAGAATTATAAAGATACGGAGAAGGAAGTTAGCAGATTGGTTCATGATCCTACTTCAAAGTTACCAACTACGTCATCTACTTTTCAGGTAAATAAATTATATTATCCCTCCAATTCTTGATATAAGATCAACTTTACAGTTCAATTTTTTTCCATCAAAGTAGATTTTATATTAAGTATCGTAGGGATGTACTTTGGAAAGTAACTTGCTTATTGAATTGAAAGATAAGTTAAATCAAATGATAAATTTGCTTTATTAAACAAATGCCATAATTTGGTGTTATTTAAAGATTAGCAGCAGGGAAAGAAGTTGTAGGAAGAGCTTTAGAGTCATCAGTGACTACAACTTCACCAAGTTCAAATTTAAAGCTGCTCGAAATGATACCAAAACAATTGCTATTCATCAATTGTTAACTAAAACAAAGTTTTCATGTGCATTGAAAGCACTTCTTTTACGAGTCATGAGAATGATACCAAGACAATTGCACATTTGATTTGACAAAGCTTGTCAATGACTTTATCATACAAAATTGCTTATATACTTTGTACTTCTTTGAGTATTAAGAAAACGCCAAATGAAACTGATAGAACAAAACTTATCCATTGATTTTTACTCAGAACTAAAAATGAGAGAAAGAAGCTGTTGAATACTTCGAGTTGCAAAGTTGTAATCTTGGAGATGTAGGACAAAACCACATAACTGATGAACTATGTACCTATTATTGACAAGAGCTTTGACTTTTGGAGATGAAAGACAAAAAAAAAAAAAAAGAACAGTGATTATAGTAGTACATATTAAAAAATCTCAAAAAATCCTAAGAATTAAAACAGAACTTGACTAATTATTTAATATTTCAAATAAGAGTTGGAGAATGAACACAAAACAGGTGAATCAATTACACGGCTCCAACAAAAGGTGCTTGGAGAAACAAAAATCACTAAAGCTTCTCATATGACCAATATACCATTTCATGATATTGTACATTATAGCATAAAAGACTAGTTATTTTTAAGTTTGAGCATTACAATATATGGCACCTAATTATGTGTTGTTTAGAGTATGGATTCCAAATTAAATGAAAGAGCTGAAGAAGATTCTGCCTCAGAGGATGTAGTGGCAGCAACTATGATAGCAGCTGAATTAGCACCGAGTAACTCACTGGTTAGTGTATTATGATCTTACTTAGTAAAGGATTAGGAATATATTATAAATAAATGGCTTAAACATACACATCGCTTGATATAAGCCAAACAAGCATTACATGGCAACTGGAGCTAATAGATATGATGATTGTTGCATGGTGAATCTTCACAAAAATATTAAAGGATCTGTGGATTATTATTAAACAACATTATACTTGCATATCATGGGTAAGTTTAAACTAAAACCATGTTTTCTTATGTGTAAATTTAAATAGCAAACATTCACTGCATCTTCATATGTCACCACCAGCAAATCTATACCATATATCTAAAATTAAATGCTTCTACTGAATATTGTACAATTCTTGAAAATATCAAGAAATTAGTGAAGTTGCCTATGTGAACTATACTCAGTTACAACTTTTAGTTAATTCAGACTTGCAAGGAAATAGAGAAGGAATTTGACAAAGGAATTCCTGCTTCAAGGTTACCGGCCACAACTGCATCTGATTTTGAGGTGATTAAAATGGAATCTCTTATACCTCTCTATGTATATAGTCACATGAAAAGCTTACAAGATCAAGTTAATGATATTTTAAATGGGGTTTGAACCGTAAGACTGACCCTTGTATATATAACGGAACAAAATTTGATAGCACAACCCAGTCGATTTTGTATTTCTATTTTTTTTTTATGTTTCTATTCTTACATTATAGTTTTTTTATTTCTACAGAATAGTGTTGAAAATATTCTAGAAGACTCTACACCTATGGTTGCTAAAATAAATACTTTGTTAGTTCATTCACAAATAGAAGATTCACAATTAGATCTATATGCACAAGTAATTTTACTACATTCATTTTAAGTTGTGGCATTTCTTTATTGGATGGGTTCATGTGGAGGAGAAATTTCTGTGTTTTTAGATTTCTACTATGAAAGAAACACACAAGCAAGGCTCTCAAGAGGATGAAGCAACAAAGGAAGCTGCTATAGCAATTCAGTCAAGGAAGCTGCAACTTATTTCTTCTTACTTTTACATGACTGATCAAAACATCAAAGATACAATGGAGCAAGGTCTTGAAAAGAATTGTCCAGAATATGATGCTGTGACAGAAGTTCGATCAACTGATTCAGATTCAAGGAAGCAATCAACAGGACCAATTGACAATCTCTCCAGGAAAAATTCTGGGCTAGTATGTTTGTTACCTTTTTCTAATTATAGAAATTGAAGATATATTCTTTATGATTATTTTTTTTCTAATTCTGGACAAGTTAGTTTGCATGCTCACATGCTAGTATGTCCGTTAGAGTGCCACTAAGGAAACAACAAAAGGAATTGATGAAAAGGCTACGGCTACAGACACATAACTACTGTCAATTCAATTTATGAGAGCACTTGTCTATGTTTTGAGTTCTAACACGATCGTAAGCAACAAACTCATTTTAAAAGAGAACCAAATAAAGACGACTGCATGTTTTTTTAATGCAGACTTTGAAAGAAACAGGAGATTGCTCAAGGGTTCAAGAGGAAACTGAATCAGATAAGCTTATAAAAGCTACTCTTCCCCAAGTCACTCCTTCTCTCCATCACAGTAATTGTCTCTCTTTACATTATGAGTATACTTTTTTTTTTTTTTTTCATTCAAACATCTGCTAACTTTCTTGGATGTGACAGAATCGCAAAGTCCTGATGTTGGCACTACTTTACCTCCTAATGAATTGGGAGTTTGTGAAATATTCCAACTTGTGAAGCTGAAAGACGGTGAAACGGCTTTACTTGCTCAAGCACTTGAACGATATCCTCAACTATTGTTTCGTCACGAAAATCGCTCGCATCGTATGATATCTTGGTCCTACCGAGTGCTGGTAGATATTTTGGTGGTGTTAGCTACCAAGACTCCTAATAGCATCACAGGCTTAGAAAAGTCAACCTTGGAGGATAACTTATGTGAGGCAACCTTGCTCGGTTTTGACAAAGAGTGGGTTGACTCGGTTCGGTCTAGAGTTTTTGGTTTTGACATGTCTGATATGTTGGCAGCCGAAGAGGAAATTCAGGTGAAGGAGGCCGAGCTTGAGACGTGTGACATTGCGTTGGAACGAGTTCGAAAGCAAAGAGTAGAAGCCAAAGGGCGAGTTGCAGTGGCGCGAAGACAGTTGGAGGTGGCACAAATTGAGTTTGGAGCAATTGATTCTCAGCTATCCGGTCTCTTGGAAGAGCGCAAGAAATTGATTAGTGGAATAACAGAGTCTAGAGAAATAGTAAGTGCCAAGGACAGACCCTTTGGCATATAAGTGTATGTTTGATTTGTAATACATTGTTATTTCATTTCTATTTCAAAAGAAGACTAGAAAACGCATACCATAATGCATATGATACAAACCAAGACACGTCTATGCTCAAACACATAGCAGGACAGAGTTTAAACTCTCATGTATGCAAAATTTTGGCCTTATATTTGATGCATGATCCATTTCGGTTGTTAAGAATGACCAATGAAACTATATTAGATGGCTTAATCTTTTAATTGGCAGACGTAATTAATATATCATTCTCAGCTTTTATTGTCATTTAATTTCCTGAGGCAATTATTGCAAGAGGAACAACTATTATTTATACATGTATCAAAGATAAAAATTTATATATGTAAAATGATACACCTTCGTAATAGCAATAAAAAAACAATGATTTTGAACCGAATGCACCAAATAGAACATATATATGGTTTGACAAAAAAAAAAAGAACATATATATGACTTTTTATTAACAAGCCCCTGAATCTGAAGAACCTATAATAACTTAACTAACCCACTCAAAAATCTAGAGTTGGCCAAGATTTTTGGGGAAACATTAGAAATGTTAGGGTTTTTTTTCAAAGATTCGAATTTATCATATGAATATTAATTTGGCCTTATATTTGATGCGTGACCATTTCGTCCTTATAGGGTTTAAACTCTCATGAATGCATAAATTTGACCATATATTTGATGCGTGATCCATTTCGGTTCTTAAGGCTGACCAATCAAACTATACTAGATGGCTTAATCTTTTAATTGGCGGACGTAATTAATATATCATTCTCAGCTTTATTATCATTTATTAAAATAATAGGAATGCTTTGGAACGACTATTATTTATATGTGTCAAAGTTGAATATTTATATATGTAAACTTATCTAACTTAGTTGAAGCAATAAAAAAACAATGATTTTAACTCGAATGCACCAAATAGAACATATATATGACTTTTTATTAACGAGCCGTTACATTTAAAGAAGCTATAATAACTAACCCATTAAAAAATCTAGAGTTGGCCAAGATTGTTGGGAAACATTAGAAATGTTAGAAGGTTTTTTAAAAGATTCAAATTTTTTATGTGAATATAAAAAAGAGAAAATAATTAATAAATAAATTGTATCTTTTGATGTTGCAAGTAAGGAGGACACAATGAAAGAAATTGAATCCCAGATCCTACCCTAGCATTAGAAAAACAAGCACCGAAAGGTTCAACAGTCAAACCACAGTTGAGAAGGACATATTTGCATGTAAGTTTATTGGTTGCTTGACTATTTTCAACATGATAGAAAGTTCATTTTTAAACTTATAGCATATTCAATGCGTCTGATGCCAATAACAAAGGTATACCATATCAAGTCTCAATTTTCGTTTCATTATTTATATATAGGTTGTGTGTATATTGAGTATAAGTTCATAGGTATTTTTGCATCTTATCTCTTTATAAACTAACATGTTTCTAGTAAAGAAATGATTTTTTAAAAAAAAAAATAGAGGAGCAGGCACTAATTGTTGGATGGTAAAAAGTGGGACTGTGTAACAACCTCTCACTTGGAGGAAATTTCACTGAGTTTTATGTCTTGCTATAATTCAAAATTATACAGAAACATAAATCAGTTCAAAGTAGCCTATACATCTAAATGTGCTTCTATAAAGAAATTGCTTATTACTAAATGCAAAGATAAGTTCAATCAATCCATGAATTTGCTTTATTAAATAGATGTTATCATTTTGCGCTATTAAGAGATTAGAAGCAAAGAAAGAAGTTGTAGGAATAGATTTTGAGTCATTAGTGACTACAATTTCTTCAAGTTCAAATCCGAATGTGATCAAAATGAAATTGTTTGATTGTTACCATTGGCAACATTTTTATCTAATTTACTGATCAAAATTTATCCTTTGATGTCTACTCAAAGCTTAGAAAAAGATAAAGAAATTGTCGGAATACTTAAATAAGCCTATCAATGACTTTAACAGGTTAACAACTTGCATTCTAACATATTGATGTTAGAGTGCTAAATAAGCAGCGAAGTAACTTGCTTGAAAAACTAGATAAGGTTCTGCAGAAAAGAAAACAACCATTAAAAGGATCAAAGGATAAAAGGGAGAGATTGGTACGTGCATGAATGAATGACTAGAGAGAAGGGAAGAAGCGTTAATCGAGATTGTAGCTGTTGAGCCGTCTAGCTAGAACCCAATACGCTAATGAATTAATTGGGCACTTCCTTAGCTGAATCACAATTGAGAAAGTAATCTCTACGTGAAAAGTTTATTCAGTATTTGATTATTTTAATATTACTAACAAGTTGCATCTAAAATTGTCAAACACAAAGCTTTGGGGCTAAAGCATTAATTCCTCACATAGGGGTAGGAGGATGAACAGTCAACATGTGAAGCAACTTCAATGGTTCAACAAAGATATCCAATGAGGTTCCTCATAAAACCAAAATACCATTTGATGATGATGATGATGTGATTATAATTAATGTATCGAAGTAGTGATTTTGAAGTTTCATTATTATGAAAACACATGATTGCCCACCAATTACCACTCTTTTGTGCTGCACAGTCTTTATGTCATTAGAAGCTCTGTTAGCTGATTTATCACCAAGAAGTTTATCAGCAGCATTAATCATTACTCCACAAGAGGAGTTTTCATTGGTTATTGACTGTTGTGTTATGGTTTTTCTTTATTTAGTATTAGGAAAAATCTAGATGGTTAAAAGGAAATGTATTTTTTCCCTCTCACTACTTGTTTTAGGATTTGACAAAGAAAGAGTCAAGAAGTGGAACAATCATGGCAAATCAAAAAACGCTCGCAGAAAAAGAAGATTGTATACTTGAACTCTTCACAAAATATTGAAGCTAGAGCCCACTGATTATAATTAAAGAACCTGACATACGTTTTTGTTACTTATGCAGGGCATTGGAAATAACAAGAGCATACTACAAATATGAATGCTAAAACTGATACATCATTTATTCACAAGCAAAAGGCTCACAATCTGGATTATCTGTAATGGTAATTTTTATTCATGTACGTTTAAATATCAACATATCTACACCAAACATATTGCCTCGACCTAATTTTCATTCATAATTAAAGGACCTTAACAGTTGTATATTTGTTGGTACTTTTGCAGAGTGTTGAAAGCATCCAAGAAGAGACTGCAACAATGGAAACTAAAATAAAGACCTGCTCGATTTATTCACATTTAGAGGGCTCACAACCAGGTCCATCGACGATGGTATATATAATTCCAAATACCAACTATCATTCATTACTTCTTTAGAGATCAATACCAGAAAATTAATTACATATAAATTTTTCTATAGAAGGAATTGAATAGTGAGTCTAAAAAACTACCATCATTAATGAAATGATCTTAATATGCTTTTTATATCTTTTGGCGTAATTAACGTTTTTAAAGAAACTAAGGAGGAGGTTGGCAAAGTGGGTTCTTGCTTTATCTGCAACATCAACTACACTTGATCTTAGGGCGGTGAGAATAGCATCTCCAGTTCTATATAAATCATATTTTATATTTTTCCTGATTTTACTTAAATCCTAGAAATACAAGAAGTTTTTAAACTGAGTTTTCACTTTGTGCTATTTAGACTGCCAAAGAAACACGAGACACCAATGTTCAATATGGACCTAAATCAGAGAAGGCTGAAATGTCTAACTTCTTAAAATACTCTTGTGATTTTAAAGGACAACACAAACCCTCATGATGCAACTCTCTCTTCCCAGTTCCCATCATCGTAAGTGTCTTTTTCTTCCTGATGATTTCACAGTCTCTATCACTCATAGTCAAAGTTGTTGACGGCCTTTCTTCTTCGTGTTGTACATAATTCATAAATCCAGAGTATGAGTTTTACAGCGAAAGTCTTGCGTACCTCTTGCCATAGTGTATGAATATTGTATTCTTTGAGATTTTCTTGAATTCTTCAGAATGGGAATATTGGCACAGTGATAGACTGTTGAACACCGTCACCCCGTTAGAGAAGTCGTGATTGAACAAACAACTTTTCTTCTATATCTGTTCTAAGTCATGGTCTTCTCCTTATATAGCCTCCCATCAAAACTCTTCAAGGATTCAACGACCAGATGCAACCCTCTGAACGCAACTCTTTAATCTGTAATCCAAATAATGATGTGAGACATAACCGGTGATATATTTATATATCTTAAAATAATAACATGAAAATTATAATAATATACTTAATATATTGAATTTCTAACATTCCCCTACTTGTCCCACAACTTAACATTATTTGGTGAGTAAGTTCATTTAAGTAACACTACATGAACTATAGCGACAAGTCCTCATTGATCAAATATTGTCTTCCATAATCACAAGTAGTATTCTTACTTAATGGGGTAATACTTTATGAATAAACCTTAATGTTTATTCAATTGCTACCTTAATATTTCTCAATCTCATCAACATATATGTATACAAATAACAAAAAAGAAAATGAAAACTATAGATGAAAATTCATCACATCACATACCTTCTTTAGCCATATAATGGCTTAAGCCCCATATCAGGTACATGTACAATAAAGTCTTTCGGTTTCATACCTTTAGTCAAAGGATCAACTAGCATTTTCTTTGTATTGATGTATTCAACCAAAACTTGGCCATTTCTAACTCTATCTTTTAAAAGTATAAACTTTAATTCAACAAACCTACTTCGAGCTTCGCTCTTTCTGTTGTTGGCAATGGCCACCGCAGCTTTGTTATCACAAAACATTCTAATTGGCCTAGAGATTGAATCCAAAATCTTAAGCCCTGTGATGAAATTTCTTATCCAGATTCCATGTGTACTTACTTCAAAAACCACTACATACTCAGCATCACAAGTACTAGCAGTTACAAGTGTTTGTTTACACTCCTCTATTATATTGCTCATTCTGCTAAGAGGAAGACATAACCAGTAGAAGATATCCTTGTATCTTCACATCCTCCTAGATCAAAATCTGAGTATCCAATCACTACAAGATTATCGTTCTTCTATATATGAGCTTGTAATGTTTTGTACCCTGAAGGTATCTAAAAACTTTCTTTGTAGCTAACCAATGTTTCATTCCAAGATTACTTTGGTATCTCCCTAACATATCCACAGCAAAAACTATATCAAATCTTGTGTAAACTTGTGCATAAATTAAGCTTCCTACTGTTGAGGCATATGGGATCCTTTCCATCTGTTTTCCTTGTAAATCATTCTGGGAACACTGATCCAAACTGAACACATCTCCCTTTTCAATGGGAATGATGTTGGAATTACAGCTTTCAATCAAGAATCTTTCCAGAATTGTCTTGATATAGGTTTCTTGAGATAAACTGAAAAGACCTTCATGTCTATTTCTTAGAATCTTAATGCCAATGACATAAGATGCCTCACCCATATCCTTTATGTCAAAATTCCTAGATAAAAATTGTTTTACCTCTCGTAAGAGTCCTAAATCATTAGATGCAAGTAGTATGTCATCCAAATACAGTATTAAAAATATGATCTTACTCCAACTATTCTTGTGGTATATACATGCATCCATAACGTTCTCAAAAAATCCAAAAGATGTAATAACTTCATGGAACTTTAAATACCATTGTTGGGAAGCTTGTTTAAGACCATAAATTGACCTCTTTATCTTGCATACCAAATTTTCATTTCCTTTTGCAATAAACCCCTCAGGTTGCTTCATATAGACCTCTTCCTCAAGTTCTCCATTAAGGAATGTAGTCTTAACATCCATCTAATACAACTCTATATCAAAATGTGCAACTAATGCTATGATAATGCGGAGAGAATCCTTTGTAGATACAGGAGAATAAGTTTCTTTGTAGTTTACTCCCTCCACTTGAGTAAAACCTTTTGCAACCTGTAACACCTCCTATTTTCCCCCCTATTTCTTCATGTTAGATCACTTTAGAACCACTATTGGGCGTTGGATGACTCAAATTGGCCTTCTTAGTGAACTTGAAAATTTTTCTTTTTCTTTGAAAAATGATGTTACTGTTTACTAGCCCATTTTCTAGATTTCTGGCCCAACTTTGAAAATTCATAATTTCAGAAAATTGAAATGGAGTGGTTCCAATTTCTAAATTTTCTTTATTAAGTGATCTATAGGGGAAAAATACTCATTGGTTCCAATTATTGCCCATTTGATCAGTTTATTCCGTCAACTTGGCAGCTCAAATGGTTACTTCCAATTTTTCCCAGATTTTTCACTTAATTTTGAAAGATCATATCTCATAAAATACACATCCAAATTTCGCAAAATTTATATCATTTTAAAGCTCAAGATGTGTAGTATTTAACTGGTAAGTTTCAGCTCATTTGGAGCTCGTTTGCTATTTTTCATTGACGTTTGAGACAGGTCAGTTTCCAAGGCCTTTGGAACTCATTTGTTTTGAAATCCAACTTTTCTTAAAAATCACCAAAACCTCTTTTTGGTTCATAAACTAAACTCTAACATGCATGATCACTTATTTACCATTCCTTGGCACTTTTAGCCCATTTTCATGCATGCATCATCACATATTTACATGATACTTCATGTTGAGGTTTAAAGGTTACAACCACATCAACTTCATGGAGAGTTTAGCAACTCATATATTCATACAAAAAT
>JANTPZ010034065.1:0-11652 GCA_025593235.1 Vachellia pachyceras
AAATTCCCCAAACCCCTTTAAACCAATTTCTGGACTCTTTCCCCAAAATCGCCTCCTATGCCACTTTAACCGCCGTATCGGCATTATTCTTCAATGGGTTGTATCGGAATATGTTAATTTCTAAGGGCATATCATCGTCTCCTGTGGCTGCTGTCCATGAATCGGTGGTTGAGGAGAGAGAAACAGAGGGGTTAATTGGGCCTGCTCGTAAACCATTTCATGGTTGCTCCGTGCGGTACTTGAAGCTGAAGGAGAAAATTCCAGTGGTGTACGATTTGACGAAAGTGAAACCTGACGATCAAGCTTGGCTGGAGTTGAAGTCCCATATTTATAGTTGTAGCGAAGAGTTGGAGCTTGTGAAGATTGGATTTGAAGAGATATTAGAGAAAGATCCATACGGCAACAAGTCCTATCACGGTCGTATACTTGAGTATCTGGAGATGGTTGATGAATGTAAGGACATATTGAAGGATATTAAGAAAAAAATGGATAGGTGTGAAAGGGAAAATGGAAATACGAGGTATTTCTTGAGTGTATTTAACGAATTGGTTGACCGAGTAAGAGTCTTGCAGGGAGACATGGTTGGTGCTTTGAAGTTTTATCAAGAGTTTGAGCAATAGTAAGAGCAATTCATCCGTAGGCGCTGGTTTTAAAGCGTTTTGTACGATTCATGTTTGATATAAAGATTGAAAAGCACCCAATTGCTCACGAAGGTGTGTGTTTTTGAGGCTTAGCTCCAATGCAAGATTCTGCTTTTACCATGCCAAGGGATATTTATTTGTAATAGGCTTACCAGGGTGACATTGTGCTGAGTATAAATTGGAAGTTGATCCATTGGCTGAAGCATTAAGCAGAATGGCAAGCACATTATATATGTGTAGTTACAATGTGAATATATGCAGTAATAATTAGTTCTCGAAATTGTAACAGTAGTCCTGGATTTTTTTCCCTGCTTTGGCATTATTGACTAAGATATGTTCTTTGATATTGCTATCATACTATGCTACTGCAAATTTGGTCGAGTCTCAGTCATCTTTTACTATAATATTGTTGCAGTTGCTTTGATTTTGTAACTTTCAGGTTTGGCAATTTTGTTTCGGACTTTTGAAAGTGCAGGGACTAGAATATCTTCAAATTACTTGATGTGTGATTGCAGTGGCAATGTTTGAAAAATAGGTGTGAAATTGGACCTTAATAATGGATTTTAGTCAGGTAAAGCGTGTTAGAGTGGACATTTTTCAAGTTTTTGGTGCTTTGGATGGGTAATATTTTTGTTTGACACAATTCATTTTACCAGCAGGTAATGACTTTGTTACTGTTGAGTTTTGTAACTTGCCCAAGATCCTATGACAGCTCAAGTTTAGAATTTCTGAGCTAACAACTGACGTGAAAGGTGAGAATAACAAAATGAATGCTTGATTAATCTCTTTTAATCCTTGGCAGTTCTTTCACATTTTTTTAGTGGATAAATTAGAATTTATGCTTTGGAGTTTCAACTTGCCGCTGATTCCTTATTGTCTATCAGAATTCTTTTATGAAATGTAGTTCTGTAGAGTGGGAACTCAACGATTGTTGCTTTGCTGAAGTCCAGTCCTTGTGATCTCTGTTGGTTTGCTGTCCGTTTGCTAATGTGGGCTTTTCGTTCTACTCACAACAGTAGTAGGGGGCTGCAGCTGATTAGGGAATGTGAAATCCAAGATATTCTTTGCCTTGACTTTTGAAAATTGTGAGCTTACTTTGAAAGGGATTCTGACACTTGAGGAGTTTATTAGTTTTCTCTATAATTTATACAAAAAAATGCGCTTAAGCAGGTTGCAGAATTATGGTCTTTATCTTGGTTTATGTCAGATACAGAGAGTAAAGATGCATATACTTCCCTGAAATTAGTGTGTATTTATATATGAAAAATTTGAAATTAAAGGGACTAGTATTCCTTGCAAGTTGCAACAGCTAGCCGTGCCTCTTTTTTCGTTAAGTTTTTGTTGGTATTATTAAATGGTTCTGCTATCTAATTGGTTCGAAGAAGTTAGTAATAAAAGACATTGCTGTGCCTTTTTCCTTTTCCTGTTTTTGATTGAGGGTTCTCCCCCCTTACATTTTATTTTTGGTGTGTGGGGGCTGGGGCGGGGCTTGGAGTGCTCATTTGTAACTAGAATAGGCTGCATAGAGCATATGATGAGTTATATAGTGCTTGTTTGGCTCATTGTTTGTAGGCTCAAATGTATGTTCAACAGTGTCATTTTTGCAAAACGAGATAATCTCCTTCACATATTTACCTCAGTTTTAATAAAATTACTTCTCTGCCGCATTCCCAAACGGATCCACTATTTATGACTTGTGAATAGTGCAACTCTTTTCATCTTTTTTTATTGAGAAAACTGGGGAATATTTTCCATTGAAAGATGAAAAGTGAGAAATTGAGAATGACCTAAATTCCAATCCATTTGCAAGTGGGTATTTGAGTCCATTTCAAAACGGGTTAGCCTGTAACGAATGCTTTACCAGCTCTAAGTGGAAGTTAGCTATCAATGCTAATAATATTTTTGAACTTCCAGTGTGTCATTTGAGGTTGGGATTGATTAAATAGGGTCATGGGGGAAGGTATGTCTCAAATCTTCTTTAGTTTGGGTAAAGCAAAAGTAAGGAATACATAGGATCGGATTGTATCAGTGCTAGAAATTATTTTTTTAATATGATTCACGATTTATAAAATGGTATCTAAATGTGTTTTTATAATATTGAGGCAAATGTGGTCATATATGTTCAAGGGAGCGATTGTTTGGAAGCATTTCAAATGATTTTAGGGTAAAGTAGTAAATATAACTCCGATCTTATTTCTCATATGTATCCATCATCCTAATTTTTTTTTTGTGTAAGTTTATCCCTCATTTTTAATTTAGTGCAATTTCATACCCCCTAACTTTTAGTCAAATCTTTTAGGAAAAATTAATATTTTAGTCCTTAGCTTTTAACTTACTTATAATTCAGTTCCTTAAACTATTTTATGAAATCAAAATAATAAAAAAATGAGTTTTCAAATTCCTCAACAATTATTCATGAGGATTCTAGAAATTAAATTTATTTACAATATTTCATTCATTTAGGGTCAGAAATGCCACATTTTCTTTTAGAGCTAGTTTATGGTTAGAAGACGAAAAATTTTCACTGTATCATAATTACATGGAAACAACCTATATAACTAAATTTTTTATGAGGATTCCAGAAATCAAATTAATTTTTTTAAAATTCATCCATTCGATAAATATATGACACGTCTTATTTTATGGCTTGTTTGGGGTTAGAAGAATGAAAATTTTCCACTATTTTCGAATTGCATTGAAATGACTTCTATAATTCAATTGTTTGTGATGATTTTAGAAATAAAGTTTATTTACTATAATGCATCCATTTGGAGCTAGAAAGATTGAGTAATGACGGTTACAATAATTCAAATTTATTTACAATGCTTCATCAAATTTATTGTAAATAAATTTGATTTTTGGAATCCTCATAAATCATGGTTCCCTAAACAGGCCCTAAAGTAAGATATGACCTTTTCTAATTTGAAATTGATGAATTTTAAAAAATTAATTTGATTTTAGCAATAGAAGTTGTTTCCATACAATTTTGATACTGTAAAAAATTTTCACTCTGTCACAAAAAAAAATTTCATTCTTTTGAGTTAGAGGGTATGCCTATAGCCCATCCCATTTAACTGATAAACCTGCCCGTCACGGGGCTTTTTTGGGTGGGCTCAAATGGGTAAATTTACGAGCGAGATTTATCGAGTTGCAGGTTTGTTGCTCAACCCTACTTTTGATCCTAAACTATCCCTAAAAGAATATGTAGCATTTCTTACCCTAAATGGATAAATTATTGTGAATAAATTTAATTTCTGGAATTCTCATAAAAAATTGTTCAGGGGATTCAAAAACTCATTTTTTTAGCTTAATTTCATAAAATAGTTTAAGGGACTGAATTATAAGTAAATTAAAAGTTGATGACTAAAATATTAATTTTTGCCAAAAAGAATTGACTAAAGGTTAGACGAGATGAAATTGTATCACATTAAAAGTACGAGGGACGAAATTGCATAAAAAAGATTTTACTTTGCCTTTTAAATGATTCTTTTCTTGTGAAATAGTGGTTGAGGGAATGAAACTCTATGAACGGGATGTTGAGTGCAGGAAATATAACAATTTGCGGTGCAGGGGGGATTGTGCTAATTCACAGAGTTGTTAGGGCTTGTTTGGAAGTCGTTTTGAGAATAACTTTTGATGGATTTCGAGATAAAACCTAGGTTTTGGATAATAGATTTTGGAGAATAGCTTTACCGATTCCGAGGCAAAACCTTGGTTTCAAAACTTAGGTCTTAAAAGATTCTGTTTGAGAAGTTATTGGCTTTTATAGAGTTCGAGGCAAAAAGTAGGTAAGAAAGAGAAAAGAGAAAGAAAAAAAGTAAGAAAGAGAAAATTTATTAGGAGAGAGAGTGTGATTTGATAAGAAAATAGCTTTTTCAAAACTTAGGTTTCAAATCGAGGTTTTGTATCTAAAATAGCTTTTATAAAAAATATGAGTACTTGGACAAAATTTAGGTTTTGGAGTAAAACTAGGTTTTAAAACTAAATCTAGATTTCAGGAAGAGAAGACAAACAAACTCTTAGTGAGAGGTACTTTGGTGTAGAGCTCTAAAGCGGGCTTGCCAAAAAAAATTTAATGAAGAGAATATGTAAGATAATAAAGTATGAAAAATTGATTAAAAAATAACCCTATTGCTATAATTGTTTATAAAATTCAACTCAACATATATATTTTTGGGAAATTTACTCTGCAGTCCCACCCAGCACACATATTTATCAAATGGTCCCAGATTTTAAAATATTTAGTCATAAGTCCCAAAAAACCATTATGGAATTAATTTATTCAGTGAAAAGATAATTGTGCCCTTTCTTCTCATCGTTTCCCTTTCTTCATCTTCCTTATCCCCTTCCTATTCTGGACCTGACCCCTTTCTCTTTCCCTCTCACCAAACCCAACGCATCATCATCAAAGAAACCGGTAAATCCGATCCCTCCCCTCCCGCTGTGGCTTACCTCATTTCCAGATCCCGCGGCGATGTTGCCAGCTAAAAATTGGGGAACTTCATCCTAAAGAACAAATGAATTACGACAAGAAATACGAAAGTGAGAAACTTAGTTCAGAACCTAGTGATAGTGATGTTTAAATACTTGTCAGCAAAGTGGGAAAGATTCCTGAATTCGTTGTCGTCAATGAAGCCATCGTGGTTAGCGTCTGCAGATTCTATGTCCCTTTTGCTCTTCCACGAAGCAAATAGCCCTCCGCTGAGTCTCACGGCCTCTCTCAGCTCCAATTGGCTCATTCGGCGTTCGCCGTTGGAATCAAATCTCTTGAGCCACCGCTTGAACTCCTCCAAGCTCATCACTCTCTTCCCATCGCTAGTTAGTACACCACGTTCTATGAACGTCATTCTATTATATAGATGTACAGTCTAATCCCATATTTCAAGTTGCCCAAAACGTCAACGTCATTGGTAAGCCGGATTTTGCATATTCCAAAGGGTCATCTCCAGTTTCTTTCACGCTCCACGGTGCCTCAATATTGCTTCGCTTGTCGGTCAAATGGAATTGGTTTATCAGCCTGAGTGCTGATGCTTATCCACTTGTTACACCCGATGGTATGGTATAGCGATTTTTTGCTGGTGCATAGCTTTTCGCTTTTCGTGTCTGTATTTTCTGTTATTGGTTTTTATGATCTTGAATGCTGTGTGGATCTCATATCTCCTCCACATTTTGTCGTTTCTGCCCAAGGATGTGAATTTTGTGAACCATTCGAGTTATATTGGCTGGAAAGAGTAAGCTAATTTTGCTGCTTTTATGATGCTCAATTATGTTGATATTTGCAGGATTTATATTTTGGATTGCTGTACAGACCCTCTTGGTTGGAAGGATAAAATACGGAAATCTAGAAATGTCAAGGATATTCCTCACCAAAGTTCACTTATATCTAGTTCTTATAGAGAGATGAAGGATTTGGAAAAAATTGTTTTTTATAATCACTGAACTAGGTGGAGGTAAAACTTTATTTTTGTTGTTTTACTTTTACCAAACTGTCCTAAAAGCCATATTTTCACCAAAGTTGATCACTTTAGCACAAGTGTCATTCCTTTGGGACAAGTTTTCTAACTTGTGAATGTATAAACTTGATTAACTGCAGGACTGTTTGGAGAGAAGAAAGCCTGTTTTTGTGTTGCCACATACTCGGTACTTTTGCTTGCTATGATTAAGCTTAATTGAGAATGTGTATTCCATTACCTTAACTTGAGATAAAGTTGAGTATACATGTTGATGTGTTGGGATGAGTGTTCTTTATGGCATGGTATTTATTATTGTCAATATTATCATTTTCTTTTGTATAGTTAAACTTCTGAAGATATGCATTTGTTTCTGATCTGAACTTGAAACAATTACCTATTAGGGTGTCCTACCTCGATCTTAGATGAGATAGTTCATGTACACCAATTTAATTCTAAGTCTCATTCTCATCCCAAGAGAGCATTGCAATGGCTAGAATTCTGGTGTTGCGTGGAATCTGTATGCCTAATGATTATTTTACAGTTTTTGTTAAGCTAAGATGTGCATAAAAAAGTGGTAGAGAGCTATAAAACTGCCATAATGTTTCAGTTTGTGTTAAATATAGGAACACTGGCTCTTGTTTTGTTTAGATTTGCATTCATCATTTTTTGAGATAATCTGAATCTTCTCTTTTGCAGGATCATCATTTTTTTTATCTTGAGTCGCAAGTTCGTGGAATTATATGTCCTCGGAGAAGACAACCTTCCAAGCACTCTACTGATGTATTTTGCAAACACCCCTAAATCACTTTCCAGCTATTTCCCTACAGTTCTCTGTAATTCTCTCAGATTCAGCAAGACTATTGTAAATCATAACTTACTATATAATACTCTTGACAAACCTTTCATAGATGAACCCTAGGACAGCGGTCAAGTAAAAGTGGACAGCGGTCAACCAGAAGAATGCAAAACTACGATAGAATGCATCTTAGGTTTATTGTACTAGACGAGGAGTTTCATTGACAATTCCTTGTTTATGATCTTCATTAACAATTATTTGTACAAAAAATTATGTAATTCTATATTTAATCAATGACAATTATTTGACAATTATAAGTGTATAATGTCCAGGTTATGAGTAGTTTTTGATAATGACAACAGTTTGGTGTTTACAACATGTGGTCCTTATATCGACAACACCATGCGCTAATAATGACAACATCATATGCTGCTAATGACAACCCCATGCGCTAATGTTGTTATTGACAACCCCATGTGCTAGTGTTGACCACATGAGGACGATGTTGTTATTGACAACACCATGCGCCGGTGTTGACAACAACATGCGCTGGTGTTGACGACATCAGGTCCTTATGAGTATCGGCATGCACTGGTCATGACAACAGCCTGTGCTGCTAATGATAACACCATGTGATATAATGACAACACCATGTGCTGCTAATGACAACACCATGTGCTGTTAATGACAACATCATATGCATACCAATGAAAATAATGATAATGACCCAAGCATAATATGATAACTTTATATACAATTTTTACATAGGTTGATGTATACAAGTGAAAACATAATTTACATAGACATTGTAACTTGGATAACTAATGATTGATATGAGACCATATGAATATCAATGTATTCAACCTTCATTTACATATATATGCCCACTTTTTCCGTTGAATTTAATTAAATGTTCAACTCTTTTATCATCTACAAGGTCCACGAATGTGCTCGTATCAAATGTCAAGGTGAACTTCATCACAACATTGTTGCTGTCTACAAGGTCCGCTTCATTTCTCACAAATTTTTTTCCTGTATGAACAAAGCATATTAGATTTTTCATGGACGAGCTTGCCATTACGACGTACCACCTGCACCATACTAACAACTTCACCCCATACATTAACAATTTTAGCAGCTATATTTCTTTAGGACATTCAGTTGTTATTGACAATCTTACTAGCTATATTAACAACCGTCAATGCCTGCATTAACAACTCCTTCTCACCTTCGGCCACTAGCCCTTCTCACCACTGCATCTTCATCTTTGTCTGCATTCCATCATCAGTCTTAATCAGAAACAGAGCATGAACAACACACAAACAGAGCCCACATGCTACCCTTACCCAAACACATCTCAACAATATCAACACTTCATACTTTACATTTCACTAGGTCACCCTTCAAGCACCAAAACTATGAAGAAATCTAAGAGATAATCACATTAATACCTACACATTCAGCCCCAACCTCTACTAAAACTGATCAACTATCAATCTACAATAAAACTAACCCAGCAGTCATATAGTTGTTATTGACAACCTAGGCAGCCATATTGACAACTGTCGCGCTCTCTATTGACAACCTCATTTGCTATATTTTACCATTCCATCCCAACTCTTCACAAACCTCCATTTTCACTTCCATCTTCCTTACATCACCATTTTTTCAGACACACACCACACATAACACAAAAACAGAGCACACAACTTCCTATTTCATACCACACTATTTAAAATCTATCCACATACCTTTCAGGCATTACCATATACTACACATTACATCTTTCTAGCTTCCCCATCAAAGTTGAGAACAATAAATTAACAGCAAATAGTTAAACCCACATGAACTCTTTCATCAAACCACCTATACAGGGCACAATCGCACAGCACAACTTATCCAACATTTAGAGCAAAAATGCACAGAAACTAGGTGGAAGAACAAGATGGAAGATCAAATCCTTGGAAGAACAAGGTGGAAGAAGGTCATGGCTCCTCAATCCAGTCACTTCGCTATTCTCCATGCTACACTCTTCCCACGAGAATGGAGATGGAGAGAAAGCCACCAGTAGTTTTCCCTTTTCAAGCATCAAGGGCACAATTGTCTTTTCCCTCCTAAAATTAATTTCCCACTGATACCTTGGGACTGATGGCTAAATATTTTAAAATTTGGGACCATTTGATAAATATGTGTGCTATGTGGGACACACAGTAAATTTCCCTATATTTTTTCCACATGGAAGTTATTCATAGGGGAAAAAAGCTGAAATTTTTCCCTTCCCCCTCCTTTTTGGGCACGATATCAATATGATAACTTGATTAATTACTAAATTAGTCGAACAAATGTTGATTCACTTAAAAATTTTAACCGAATCAGTTAGAGAATTGATTTACCCATTGATTGGTTTAACATTGTCAATTTGTATTGTGTTTTAATGTCCTAATATATGGCAATTAATGAATTCAGAAAATATTCAAATTCTTGAATCTTCATGGTTGTGCTTCATTTAATTTAAGTAAAGTCTGTAATATGAGAAATACTTACAGACTTACCAAGTATCAAATCATCTATATTCTCTTTAATAAAAACATTCCAACTCTTTATTTTATGAGTCACACAAATATATGCCATAATATGTTACGAAGAGATCGATAATTATGAGAAATTTATGCGATATAAAATAAATAAAAAAGAATAACTACAATATTTTTATTGGGGAGCTCATGGATAATGTAAGCTCCGAAAGTATATAAGTATTTCTGCGGTATCATTGCCTATGAAACTCTGCAACGTTTCAAGTTCTAAAAATGTTGAAAATATTGCGTAGTGCGTTTGTGGAGAACATCATTCTCATTAAATCCCATTGGCCAGCTGCATTCCATTAGTCCACGCGTATCAACCTTTTGTTGAGTTGTCACTAAGTTTCAACCCTTTTCAATATAAAATTTTTTTGGAGATTTATTGTAACGTCACAAGAAATGAAGTTATTTATTGAAAAATGTCCTAAGAGTTGCCAATAGCAGCTGTTCCACTTGTCAATGGCAGCTGCTCCACTTGTCAATGGTGCTCCTCAACTTGTTATTGACAACCTCTTGAGACATTTTCATCAATAATTTTCTTCCTTAAGACCTTACAATAAATTTCTCAAAATTTTTTGTCCCTTTTTATCTTCTTGACCTGATTATTTAACTTAAAATTGGATACTTTATATGCATATCATTAATAAATTTGAGCCGTTAAATGATACACAAGAGTTGTATTTTACCCTTTTTTTCCTTAAAAAAAATTGGATACTTTATATACATATCATAGTGGAATGCCTATCCACTATGATTTAAGCAAGTATTAAAAAAAAATTTATACTTACACGAAAATCCTAGGAAACTCAAATACTAAACATTTAATATATTATCTGAAGTTGAACAATTAGGACTTAATTGTGAGGACATTTATCTTTGTTTTAAAGTAAAACTAGTATTACAAATATGATTCTAGTGTAACATAATTAATAAGAATTGGAATTATTCAAAATATCAGGCAAAAATTGGAATTATTCAAAATATGAGGCAAAAAAAAAAAAGAGTTGAATAAATTTCAGACTAGTGGGATTGTGATGGCAAGTGGGATTGAAGCCTTCTGCATTATAACAATAAATAAATCTAATGTATAGAAATAAATATAGAAAAATAACATTAATTGTAAAAAAAATGAGATGGAAGCTATACATATTAATTACATTTTTTATTCAATTTCTTAATGAATGCATGGGCACGTAAATATAAGTGGCCTTAGTGATCAAACTAGCTTTATGGAAAAATAAGATAGATGGAGATCCATAAAATAAAAGATTTTAAAAATTATTCTTTGAAAAATAAGATTATTGTTTATTCTTTAAAATAATTTTTTTTCCTTCCAATATAACTAGAATCTTTTAAATATGAAAATGTTAATATAAATAATAATTTGGATTAATATATTATTTGGTTTTTTAACTTTACTTTTATTTTAATTTTAATCTAACTCTTTTAATTTGATACAACCTTGTATTTCTTGTCTCTTGAAAAACAAAAATTCAGTTTAAGAATTGAGGAATTAAAATAAAAATGAAAATACATTTTTAGTATAAAAATTGCATTAACTCTGATTATGTACCCATTTGGGAAAGCAGTAAAGAAATACTTTTATGTAAGTCGAGGTAAATATATGAATAATATTATCTTATGTTATAGAAAAATACTGTTAAATGTGCATTTGACTTTTGAAAATGTTGTTACAAATAACATGAATTTGATGTAATAATTGATAGATGAATAAATAAATAAAAATTAAGAAAAAATAAGAAAGAAAAAAGAAAAAGAATTTTGCAGCTGTTTCATTCTCTGAAGTCGCTTAAAACCTAGTGAAGGAGTTCCCGCAAATATGTAGCGTCGCATGCTATTGCTGAGAAATCTATCCTCATCAAATTTGCTTGGTCTCCGGTCGCTAGTCCGCCGTAGCTCACTATTGGCGCTACACTCATCGTCGATGGACGCCGTCGAGGAATCGCTTCGCAAAGCCCTGTCGGAAAAGCAGTCCGCCGTGGAAGCGCAGGGAAATGCTGTCCGAGCTCTCAAAGCCGCCGCCGTCACCACCTCTGCGTCCAAGCAGGAAATCGATGCCGCCATTGAGAACCTCAACAAATTGAAACTCGACAAGGCTTCGATTGAGAAGCAGCTCCAAGCACACATCGGTGGCGCAGGACGTGACGGTTCAATTAGCAAGG
>JANTPZ010034089.1:3231-15377 GCA_025593235.1 Vachellia pachyceras
TGATAGAGAATGAATGGAAACAATATATAAGTGGGGCTTATGGTGAACTAGGGGCAAATTATAAAAGGCATCAAGTTTTTTTTCAAAAAGCCAAATTTTTGGTTATATATGAAACCAACTCCATATAAAAAAAATAGTGCTTATAAATAGAATTAAAATGATTATATTCTCCAAATTTACTGTGAATGAATTTAATATTGTGCATTTAATTTATTTGTTCAACAATTCACGTAACCGTACAATGCACGAGGTATTGGCTCCGTTTGGATAGCCCGTTGGGAAAACGGACACAGATTCCAAGGTAGTTTATGTGAGAGGAAAAGTGTCTCGGTAAGCGCACCCGTTGGCAAAACGGGTAAAACAAACAGAGCTATTATATCTTGTTTCATATATTCTTCTATTGAAGCAAATAATGTTTGAGATTCTCGGATATTAAATTTGAACATTTTTTAAATGAGAATTCAAATATTAATTTACCACATTATGAGGGATAATGCCCTTCTGCTAGAGTGAACCCTCCTTGGTGATACAGTAGTATTGTTGTTAACCTAAATAAAAAGTGTGTATCTGGGCTTTTGTGGAACACACCACGCAGGCTAATGTAAGCCAACTCATGGGTTGTGGGCCTTTCAAGATGTCCGTTTGGAACGCGGTAGAGAAATACTTTTACGTGAGTTGAGGTAAATATGTGAAGGAGATTATCTCGTTTTACGAAAAAATACTGTTAAACGTGAGTTTGACTTTTCCAAATGCTCCAACAAACAAGCTCAAGGTAGGTTAAAAAAGCCGCCCTCTTAATGTCATTTCCTTAGCCTAAGCCTAAACAAAATATATTAAGATATTATTATATAGTCCTTAATATAAGAGACACTTAACTTTTTTAAAAAGTTAAATAAACTGATATATTTATCATTTATTAAATTAATTTACCCAACTAATATGATTAAAGAATTTAGTATTATTTTCAAAGTATACGTTATAATTAAATTATTTATTTAGTTTTCTTAATTTCTCAAAAAAAATCAACTTGCTCTTATACTATAAAAATCACATGTAGTATTATGTAAAGGATCAAGTCCAACTCTCAATTAAGTCTTACAATTACAATAAAGATCCAATGAAATAAGAACTAGGTCTTACAATAAAAATCAACTATCCCATTTTGAGTTATATTCTTTTTGAACAGTCCCTCTATAATTGTGAGCTGGACTTTTGCCACTTCATTTTGGAACCACCAATCTAAATGTAATAAAATAAAAGGACATAAAACGCACTCAGATGCATAGAATGGATATACAGAAGAGTTTTGGCAAAAAAAAAAAGATATATAGAAGTGTAAGACAAGAGGTCTTGAGTAAGCCCCTAAGAATTTGAATTCATTGAGAAGCAAATTCAGTGAGAGTCAATAAAGGTACTTACCCACACAAATGCTTTGAAATGCATGAACTAAAAACTCATAATTTTATCAAGGGAGAATTGCATTTAGGTCCCGTGATAGCGAATTAATTACTCTAAGATCCCAAGAGGTTGTTAATAACAAGTTGAGAAGCACCATTGATAAGTGAATCAGCTACCATTAACAAGCTCTTGAGACCTTAGAGTAATTAATTCGTTATCGTGGGACTTCAAGGTAATTCTCCCTTTTATTAATTACTATGAGTTATAAAAGTAACCAATTTCAAAAGATAAACACACCTTTTTTCACTAAATTGGTATGCTTGGGAAATCTCTTTTGCTCCAAGAACCATATGGACATTGTTCATATGCTTTAAAATAGCAAGGACTAGGCCATTTGTTGACTCGCGTTGTATTGTCATAATATTTATGGTATTTAATATAAGAATTAGATAATTAATTCATTTATGTTATAAAAGAAAGAGCTTTCGGGATAAAGGATAAGAGAATAAGAGAAGAGGAAATAGGAAATTGGGGAGTAATTCTCATTCACTTTCTATATCACATTCATCAAGTACAAAGCCGTATTTATAGCCATCGAGAATTAACTCTAAGAGTCATGAACAATTAATAGTACAATTAATACAGATATTAATTGTGACTCAACTCTTTAGTTTCTCAGTAACAATTTATGTACAACATTTATGATGCAGAAGGTCAAGAGTCAATGGACATCTACTTATTTAATATATATATATAACACTCCCCCTTGGATATCCATTATGAATGTGCCTCATTAAAAACTTTAACTAGGAAAAATCCAGTGGGACAAAAACCTAGCTAAAGAAAAGAGTACACCATTCATTGATACACTGTTCAGAGCTGCCTCATTAAAAACCTTTCTAGGAAAACCCAGTGGGACAAAACCTAGATAAGGGAAAAAGAGTACAGCGTGTATTGACTCCCCCACATGATGACATCACTTGAGATCTCTGAGTTTGCGTAGACCGATGCCATGGACAAGCTTTTGAAAGATTGCACTTGGAAGAGATTTGGTGAATAAATCTGCAAGATTCTCATTGGAATGGATATGTTGGATATCAATTTCACCATCACTTTGAACATCACGGGTGAAGAAGAATTTTGGTGAAATATGCTTTGTTCGATCACCCTTGATATACCCTTCCTTTAGTTGGGCAATACATGCAGCATTATCCTCATATAGGATCGTCGAGATTATTTTTTCCGAAGATAAATTACAAGTTGTCCATATGTGATGTATCATTGACCTCAACCAAACACATTCTCGACCTGCTTCATGGATTGCTAGAATTTCAGCATGGTTAGATGATGTGGCTGATATAAACTGTTTCATAGATCGCCATGAAATAGCTGCACCTCCACACGTAAACAGATAACCAGTTTGTGATTTACCATCATGTGGATCAGACAAAAATTTAGCACCTGCATAACCAACCATTTCGTGCTTGGATTTATTTGAGTAGAATATCCCAATAGCCACAGTGCCTCTGAGATAACGGAGAATATGTTTAACTCCGTTTCAATGTCTCCGTATTGGTGAAGAACTATATCTTGCTAATAAATTAATAGCAAATTATATATTAGGACGTGTGTGGTTAGCAAGATACATTAGTGCTCCTATGGCATTAAGATATGGTATTTCTGAACCAAGTAGTTCTTCATCACCTTCTTCACTAATTACTCGAGATTTAAAAGGGTTTTTATCAGGTTGCAAAGACCTTACAACCATTGGAGTACATAATGGATGAGATTTATCTATATAAAAACGTTCTAGGATCTTTTTTGTATAAGTTTCTTGATACACAAAGATCCCATTTTTTATGTACTCAATCTGTAATCCAAGACATAATTTCATTCTTCCTAAATCTTTCATTTTAAATTCTTTAATCAAACAATTAATTGCCTTTGGTAACTCTTCAGGAGTTCCAATGATGTTGATATCATGTACATAAACGGCAATTATGTCAAACTCACTTCTAGATTTTTTAATAAAGATGCATGGGCATATTGGATCATTTATATATCCTTCTTTCAACAAGTATTCATTAAGATGATTATACCACATGCGTCCTGATTGCTTCAGGCCATACAAGGATTTGTTCAACTTGATTTAGTATTATTCTCGAGAACTAGAATTCAATGTTTTAAACTCTTTAATTCCTTCAAGAATTTGTGCTTCTGGCACTTTTAGTCCTTCAGGGACTTTCATATAAATATCATTGTCAAGTAAGCCATATAAACAGGCAGTCACAACATCCATTAGATGCAAATCAAGCATTTCATTTAAAGCCAGACTAATCAAATAACGAAAAGTAGTCGTATCCACTACAGGTGAATACATTTCTTCATAATCGATACCAGGCCTTTGTGTAAAGCCTTGGGCTACAAGACGTGCCTTGTATCTTACAATTTCACACTTTTCATTTCATTTCCTCATGAAAATCCATTTATATCCAACAGGCTTTACATCTTTTGGTGTAAGGACTACAGGTCCAAACACTTTTCGTTTTCCAATGATTTTAATTCTGCCTTAATGGCATCTTTCCAAAAGGGCCAATCTTTTCTCTGTTGGCATTCACTAATGGATTTTGGCTCTTGATCCTCGTTAGTATTCATTACATCATATGCTATATTATAAGCAAAGATGTCGTCAACGTTGACTTCATTTCGGTCCCAAAGGATTCCATTCAAAACATAATTTATTGAGATCTCATTATTTTCACATATTTCAGGTACTTGTGTCTCTTCTGGACTTCCACATTCTCTTCTAGAGATGACTCGTTTGGAGCTATTATCTTTTCTTAATTATCCTCGATTTAACCATCTATATTTTTAGCTCCTTTTCTTTGTCAAGGATTTTTATTTTTGGAACTGACTAATCTTCCACGCTTCAAGCGTAATTTGGACTCATTCATAATAGGTTGTCCTTCAGGGACATCAATTCTGATAGGAGCATTGGCAGCTGGGACATGTGACTTAGTTACTCTTTTTGGGTCAATAAATGCTTCTGGCATTTGATTAGCTAAATTCTGTAAATGAATTATCCTTTGAACTTCCAGTTCACATTGTTTTGTCCGAGGATCAAAATGAGCCAATGGTAATTCGTTCCAGCTAATCTCGTGACCCAACTGCTTATTTTCTCCCCCTAATGTTGGGAATGCTGATTCATCAAAATGACAATTAGCAAATCTGACTGTAAATAAATCTCCTGTAGATGGTTCTAAATATTTTATGATTGAAGGAGATTCATACCCAACATAAATTTCCATCCTTCTTTGGGGACCCATTTTTGTGCGTTGTGATGGTGCTACTGGCACATATACTGCACACCCGAAGATCCTTACATAGGAAATATTAGGTTTCTTACCAAAAACCATTTGTGATGGGGAAACTTTTAGATAACTTGTTGGCCTAATGCCAATTATCATTGCTGCATGCAAAATGGCATGGCCCCAAGCAAAAATCGGGAGATTAGATCTCATAAGTAAAGGCCTTGCAATTAATTGCAATCATTTAATCAATGATTCTACAAGTTCATTTTGCGTATGAACATGAGCTATAGGATGTTCAACGTCAATTCCAAGGGAAATACAATATTCATTAAAAGATTGCGAAGTAAATTCACCAGCATTATCAAGACATATTTTTTTGATAGGATAATCATGGTAATGTGCTCTTAATCTAATCAATTGAGCAAGTAATCTCGCAAACGCAAGGTTGCGAGAATATAATAAATAGACATGCGATCATTTAGTTGATGCATCAATTAAAACCATATAGTACCTAAATGGACCGCATGGTGGGTGTATAGGCCCACAAATATCCCACTGAATTCGTTCTAGAAAAGTGAGAGATTCACTTTGTATTTTGCTTGGTGAGGGCCGAATAATCAATTTGCCCTTAGAACATGCAGCACATGAGAAATCATGGGATTGTGGTACTTGTTTACACTTCAGGGTTTGTCTACATGAATTCTTAATTATTTTTCACATCATGGTTGATCCGGGATGTCCTAACCGATCATGTCAAACATTAAATTCATAATTAAACTTCTGGTTTACATTGACAAACTGCTGGTTTGTATTGATAGACTTCTGGTCTACATTATTAAACTTATGGTTTATAATAGCATGTGTTTCAATTATGCTTATAAATGTATAGTATAAACCAGAAGAAAATACATGAAAACTTTATAATACATTCTTTCTACCAGAAACTATTTTTGTTACATTAAGATATTCTTGATTATTTTTAATTGTTGTTTCTATGTGATATCCATTTCTGCGGATATCCTTGAAACTTAGCAAGTTTCTCTCAGACTTGGTAGAATAAAGTGCATTATCAATGCATAATTTTGTTCCTTTAGACAATAAAATATTAGCTCTTCCGGAGCATTAAATTAGATTTGTTCTACCAGATATAGTCTGAACATTAGCTTCTTGCATTATCAAGAAAGAAAAATATTTGTCATTTCTGAATATGGTGTGTTGTTGCACTATCAAAGAGACATAAATCTTCTGGATTGATGCTAGTAAGATTCATTCTTCATTACATGAAATAAAAGAAAACATATAATTAAAAGGAAATGCAGATGATCATTACAACTTTAACCATACTAAAACATAGATGTTCAAATAGACAAATAACTTAAACTAGGAAATCAGCAACATCCAAATGGGTAATGTTCATGTCACTATATTCAAAATTATCAGCCTGATCAACATGATTTATTTCAACATTTGCTCCTTTACCATTATTTTTCAGTGATTCTTGGTAAAGGTCAACCAAGTGTCTTGGTGTACGACAGGTACAAGACTAATGACCCTTTCCACCATAGTGATAACATGCACTTTTAGCATGCTCATTATGCCCTCTAGTTTCCTTTTTATGACTTTTATCAATTTTTCCCTTCTTCATGTGGGAATTTGAACCATCATGATTATGACCACGATCACGCCCACGATTGTAGCCACGTTTACATCCACATTCACGGCCATAAACAAATTGTTAGATACTACATTTACTTATAGGAATGGATTCGAGCCAATTGGACGGGATTCATGATTCTTTAATAAAAGCTCATTATTTTGTTCAGCCACAAGGAGGCGAGAAATTAACTCAGCATATTTCTTAAAACCTTTTTCATGATATTGCTGCTGCAGGAGCAAGTTGGATGCATGAAATGTAGAGAATGTTTTTTCTAGCATATCATCATCAGTGACATTCTCTCCACATGATTTCAATTGAGAAGTAATTTTAAATATAGCTGAGTTATACTCGCTTATAGATTTAAAATCTTGCAAATACATCCGGTCAAAATGAGCTTTTGGAAGTATGATAATCTTTTGCTGATCATACATTTCCTTTAAATTGTTCCAAAGAACAAGTGGGTCTTTGACCGTCAAATACTCAATTTTTAGACTTTCATGCAAATGGTGGCATAGAAAAATCATGGATTTGGCTTTATCTTGGTTGGATGCATGATTCCCTTCTTTAATTGTGTCTTTCAGACAATGGGCATTCAAATGAATTTCCGTATCCAGCATCCAAGATAAATAGTTCTTTCTAGTAATATCAAGAGCCACAAATTCAAGTTTTGCAAGGTTTGACATGATTTAAACTAGTTAAAGCAATAAAACAAATTGTTAAAATTTGAAATAATAATTGCAGTATCTAAACAATAAAAATTACTATAAAAATAAAATAATTCATAAAGTAAAATATTACAAGAAAATTAAAACTTTATGTCTTCAGGCCATTTAATTCTCATGGCTTCAGACCATTTAATTCTCATGGCTTCAGGCCATTAATGCCAAAATAGAAAATTAAATTATATAACTTCTGGCCATATAATTTTATAATAGAAAACTATGGCTGAATGATTTCTGGCTATTTAATAAAGTAGAAAATAAAAATTTATGACTTTTGGCCTTTTATCTTCAGGATACAAATTGTATATTGCTTCTGGCCACAATATATAATATAAAATGTATATGACTTCTAGCCATATTAAAAGAAATATGAAGACTCAAATGAATATGGCTTCTGGCCATATTAAAAGAAATATGTAAAATCAAATGATCATGGCTTCTGGCCACATTAAAAGAAATATAACTTTTGGTCATATAATTTCTTAATATAAAATAAGATATATGTAAGGCTTTTAGCCATATAAATAGAAGAACTTGCAAATGAGATTATAATAAGAAAAACAATAATAATCTCCAATCTAAGCCATGGAACCCGATGTTTAAAACAATCGGTAAAATATTCACTTTAATTCCTTATAGTGGCTAAGATTATCCCAGATATATCAATATTAAACAAAGGTACAGTAAAAGAAAGTAGATGAAATTATTAAGGTAACTATGGGGGAAGAATACCTTAGTCAGAACAATCGTGCTAATAACGTGTTATAAAAGAAAGAGCTTTGAGGATAAGGGATAAGAGAATAAGAGAAGAGGAAATAGGAAATTGGGGAGTAATTCTCATTCACTTTCTATATCACATTCATCAAGTATAAAGCCGTATTTATAGTCACTGAGAATGAATTCCAAGAGTCATGAACAATTAATAGAACAATTAATACAGATATTAACTGTGACTCAACTCTTTAGTTTCTCAGTAACAATTTATGTACAGCATTTATGATGCAGAAGGTCAAGAGTCAATGGATATCCACTTATTTAAAATATTTATAACAATTTATATTATAAAAATTAATTAGGTTAATTATTGGTAACAAATATCTTTGGTTTTTCTAAGCTATCATATTCAATTATGCAAATTAGAATTGTCCTCAATCAAAACTCCTTAATATTTGCAATCGATATTGGTACTTTGAGGAAAAAAGTTATCAATTTAGAAAATAAATTACATTGAGATCTTATATTTAAGATTTATGTAGATATATTTTCTAATTCTTATATTTAAGACCATGATTAGTATTTAATTATTATATCCACCAATTGAATTCCCCAAGTGCAAGGATTTCTTTTCAAAATGCTACATTTAGAGAGCATCAAATATAACTTTGACAGAAGAAATTGGACACGCTTGATAAAAAAAATGGAATATCATTATGATTATTATGTTTTAAGAAGCAAATGAATTAATGTGTTGGTTACATTGTCAATACAACACATGATATTGAAGTGTGATATACCCCAAAAAAATTGGAGGTAAATTTCCGACACCACAAGAGTGAGTTTTATAGAATTTTATAATATGATCATTAAAAAATTGTGAATTTTAATATTTTTAAAATATATTTTTTAAGACCTGATTCATAATGTTCCTATCAATTTTGGTTATGGCCTATGGGTATATTGTCTTCTTAATGGACCCTACATGGCATGCCTCATGAACATGATGCTATAGGTTCATCAATTATGAAGCTTAATGTTCCCACTATTTGGACAACACCACTTCCTTGAGTTTATTTCCTCATCAATATGATTGATTGCAAGGATTGCCCAATTAATTAAAAAAAGGACAAAAAATAGAAGACTATTTAAAAAATGCTTAAAGTATACTTTTAGTCCTTTATATTTGTGTCAGGTTTCATTTTAGTCCTTTAAGTTTAAAAAGTGCACTTTTAGTCTACCAAACTTAACGCCGTTAGTTTCTCTTAACGGAAATTGCTGACTCATCAAACTTAACGCTGTTATTTTATATACTTTTTTATTTTATACAATTTAAAATATCAAATTTATTATATTATTAAATTATAATTAAAATGTGAGTATGCTTTGTCAACGTTTTATTCCTCAGTTATCGATTAAATTTGATGAGTCAGCATTTTCCATTAAGAGAAACTGACGGCGTTAAGTTTGAGGGACTGAAAGTGCACTTTTTAAACGTAAAGGACTAAAATGAAACCTGACGCAAACATAAAGGACTAAAAGTATACTTTAGCCTTAAAAAATTATGTCAACTTGACTTAAAAGAGTAAAGTTTTAATCCAAAGTTTGATTTGTAATTTATATGCCTTTTTATTTAACACTTAAATTTGATAATTTCTCCAAACCTGAATTAGTATTACTGGAGATTTTGATTTGAATGTAATTTTGTCTTGACCATGATGATTCTCAAATAAGTACTACATGACTGGAAATTAACACACACATCCCCTTGTCTTTCATGCACATAGGATTACTATTTGAGATTAATTATAATACCAACCTTGTCTCAGTTAGTTAGTAAGGAGGCACAAAAATTACAGGTAGATGAAGAAAACAAGACCAAAAGTTAAAATAAATCTGGCAACAAAAAGAAAAAGAAAAGTTAATTTATGAGACCGTTTGGTACATCGTTTTGAGAAGAAAAGGCTACAAAAAGTTATTTATTCCATAAAATGAGCGTTTGGTTTTATGATTTAGTGGAAGTGCTTATTGTTGAAAAGTCATGGTACACAAAAAGGAGAGAAGTGTGACTTTTGAAAGAAAAAGTGGAGAGGTTGGCAAAAAAAAAAAAAAAAAGTGGAGAGAGAGATGTAGGTTGAAAAAAATGTGGGTCCTATATTTAAAAAAAAAGATAAAATAAAAAAATAGGTAAGCTCTTTATAAATTACTATTTATTAAACACAAATATAATCAGATTTATATCATTTTAAGTCATATTTAATCAAAATTACTTCTCGAATACTTATTTAAATATGTTTCAATTTCATAAAAAGTCATTTATGTTACTTCAATAAAAACATAAGTAATTTCCATTCATTATGTGAAGTTTTTCAATTACTTATGATCCAATTAATTATATTGTATTATTAGTTAGTAGAACAATTATATGATCCAATTGGTTATGTGATATTAGCAGTTAGTTGAAAGAATTTTCCTTTTTTTCATTATATTTAATTTACATATATATTCATTTACTCCATTTTTATTTTTTATCATTATCTTTATCATCAAAGTTATCATAAATAACTAAAATAAAATATATATGAATGTGTGACATTTATTGATATTCATGTCCTTTTACGTAATTTGCCACAAAAAATCACTTCTATAATGTTTATCCAAACAGTTTTTCCTTTTAAAAAAGTCACTTTTTGAACGCTAATCCAAACATAAATTACATTACACTTTTAACTTCTACTCAGAATTCCTTTTCCAAAATAACTTCTACCAAAAAGTCACTTCTCTCACCGCTTATCCAAACGGATCCTATAATGAAGCATCATGATCAATTTTCTATTATCTAATTCTCAAACTAGGTTTACAAATCTTTGCATACTTCTCTTTGGTCTTGTATATAAGACATTTGTAGCATGTTTTACTGGGTATAAGAAAATCCAAAATTTCATTGATTATAACTTAAAAATTAATAAACACATTAATGAAAAGTCTAAAAAAATAATAGTCTCTAAAACAATAAATTAATTATAAAGATTACAAATTAATATAACAAATTTAATTTAACAAGATAACTTATATTAATGATAAAAAATACTCTCTTTTTTCCTTGTAAATTAGGACAAAATGAGTCCTTTTTGTTATCAAAAGTCCATTGATTCAATTTTCTTTTGTTTTATAAAATTTAAATGCGTGTACATATGCAAATGCATCAATATCAAATTTGAGCTTATAACTTTATCCAAACGTGATAGATGCTGTTGCTGTTAGGATAACTTGTTGTTCACTGTCTTTTGATTCATTTTCTTTTAATTTTATGTTAGTCATGACCATATATTCAAAGTTTGAAATAAATTATGTTTTGAAAATTTCTATAACAACACATTTTTTTTAAAATTTTCAAGGTGGACAAGATAGGGCAGTCATATTCAAGAGTCATAGGATAAAATTCCTTCGTTCACTCGTTTTTTTTTTTTACAAGCAAGGAAAAAAGCAAGATGATTCACTCTGATTTAACTTCATCAATCATAAGCTATGATTCCTAATTTTCTTGAGCTAATCAAAACGACAAAAGTCTTTACATGTACGTCCAAGTCTCAACCACTTTACTTAGAACTTGGGTGCCTCTCCATCTCTCTCTCATACTCATAGCCACAAGCATAGGACAAATCGATGGGTAGAAATTCTCTGGAAACTCCTAAAAAGGAGAGATCCTTTAGTAGGCTTTCGGTGATAAAATTTCAAGTGCTCGTTCCTCTATTTGCTCTGCTTTACTCCTCCACGACAGATTTTACCACAATAAAGCATGTATAAAATCCAACCTTAGATCCTAATCATCGTCATCTGCTCCTCCATAATAGTTTCCTCTGTTTTGTAAGATGCTTCCACCAAGTCCAAGCTCCTCCCCTTAGCTTGGACAAAAAGCACAAGTCTAAAGCTAAAGCTGCTATTTCTGACTTTCTTCTTCCCCACTCTTCAACATCTCAAATCTTTCTCTCTTCAGTCTTTTTCGCTTCCTTTGACTCTGTTCTTTCTACCCCATTTTGGTTCCTATTCACCTTCTAAATTTTGAAACTTTTTCGCGGTTATTGTAATCCCTCGATTCAAGATCCTCTGTTTTTTTTGTTCCTCCCATAGACAGAGGTTTTTTCCTGTTCTATGGCTATAGATTTGTGCTCTGAGATTTCCAGCGCGGGAGTCAGCCCACGAATCTCCTTCTCGCATGATCTGAAGAACGCTAAGGATGACGATGCCGGCGACGATCCACTTGAACAAGATCACCGTCGCCGTCGATCGGACTTGTGCCTGTTGGACTCCAGCTCCGACTTTGTCTTCTGCATTTCCAATAAT
>JANTPZ010034172.1:3958-28291 GCA_025593235.1 Vachellia pachyceras
TTGTGAAAGTTAAAATATATATAAGTATGGGTTAGACACTGGACATCTATGATTTAAAATATATAATACAAAATATTGAGTCAGATGTCAAATTGCTGGTTCAAATTATCAATACAGCAGGTCCTATTGAAAATGCGAGTTTGCTGTTATGTGAGATTATGTCCTTCCTGCGCATGGATTGGGAAGTAGTTATTAGTTATGCAGCATGCTCCGAGAGATATGAACTAGATTGCTGATGTGCTGGCAAGAGAAGGTATACTGGTAGATAAGGTTTATGATGTTTGCCTGCCTCATTTGGAGGCGTTGAGCTCTAGTGAATCTGGGAGATCTTCCCCTCATGGTGTAATAGCTTTACATTGAGCTTCATGCTCTCGTTTGTTATAAAAAAAAAATGTAGTCATCCTCTGTTCTCATTTTTTTCAGTGAAAGCATAATTAAAAACAAGAACAAATATTAAAACATAAACCAAATAAGAGTCATGATTATAAATTAACAATAAAACCTAAACCTAATAAGAGCAATGATCATAAATTAAAAAAATTGAATATGATTATAATATAGGGAATAAAAAACTAAAGATTAAAGGGTAAAACAACTTCAATTCAAATTCAAAATCTTTAAAATAAAAAAAGAAATTAAATTCATTAGTACACACTTAATATTAGTCTAAAATCTAAATAAAATTAATAGATTTATTACATATATTAAAGTTTTGGATATTTCTAATATTTTGTATGATTGTATGAAAGATATAACCAATATGATAATCCTTTTACATACTATCATTTATATCTTTTTTTAAAAAAATATAATTTCACCAAGAAATAAAAAATATCTATTATATCTTTAAATAATAAATATTCAGGATGTGACAAAACCCTTGCCACATCTCGTTCTGGTAATAATTTTTCCCTTTCTTAGAAGACCTGGATGGGATGAAAGTGAACACCTTTACCCAATTTAAATATTGATACATTAAGTTTATTTTTTAAAAATTTAATAATTATTAAAAATATTTATGTTTTTTATAATATGAAAAAAATTATCATTTTCAACCAACTTAAGATTAGGAATTGAAAATATAATTTATTAAATTAAAGGGATCAAAATGAAATATGGATGTGCACTTTTGAATTTTGACATTCTAATAATATATGGGCTAAACTACAGGCTTCAAGACCAATTCGTTTCTTGCGTTAACATTGGGCCAATCCAAGAGCCCATTCAATCTAAGTCCAACTAACCCAAAACTAAAAATATTTTGACTAAAAAATAAAATAAGATAGAAAGAGCATATAACGAAAAAAGTATGTAAAAAACCTAACCCTACTTCCATTCGACGGCTTTGACGGCATATAAGCCTTCTGCTCTGATTTCTTTCCCATACAGTGGAAGGCACAGGCTTCAGGAGAGAGAGCTTCGTCTGGAGCACTGCTTTGCGTCTGCATCCTTGCAACACGGTAAGCCAATGCTCAAATCTTTGGTTAATCAACGATGCAGAAAGATTACTGTTTTGAATGATTTTAATTTGAAGGCGAAACATCCCATTCCTGGGATTTGTTTAGGTTTTTTTATTATTGAGAATGCTTGTTTATGGTGATCTTTTGGGGATATTAATTGTTCTTCTGTTGCTAAATAGCCTAATGTAACTGTGTTCAGGGGATCTTATAGTTGAACAAAGCAAAAATGGCGTATGCAGCGATGAAGCCTTCCACTAAACCTGGTTTGGAGGAGCCTCTGGAGCAGCTTCACAAGATCAGGATTACTCTTTCCTCCAAGAACGTGAAATATCTCGAGAAAGGTTTCTTCTGTTCTTTATAACTTGTATTATGTTCTGCTCTGCTTCGTTTTTGCTTAATTTGATGTTACATTAGATTCTATTATAATATACCACGGATTGCGGACTCGGTGTGGATTAGTAGAGCGTTTTGATTATAACAGGTCTTCGAGTCTGTAGCTGAATGTCTAGATGTCTACTTCTTTGTTTAGTGACAGTTTGCGATTCAACTCTTATGGTGTTAAATTTAATCCGTTAGTTTTTAGTATAGGCTTGCTTGATGGTTCATGCTTTACATTCTCCTTAAATCTATGTATACGTCTATGTAAAATAATTTCTATATGAAGTCGCATTAGTTATATGATCTTAAGAGTGTCTTGGACTTTATAGGAAATCACATTTGAGTTTGCTTTTAAATCTGGAATGCAGTCACGTTCTCTTGGTAAATTGATTGATATTTTTCTGACGATTGAATTTTTTGCTTATTGGCAGTTTGTGCTGACTTGATTCGAGGTGCTAAGGACAAGAGGCTTAGGGTTAAGGGGCCTGTGAGAATGCCCACCAAAGTTCTTCACATCACCACTAGGAAATCCCCTTGTGGCGAAGGTAATTTAAGTTCAAAAGTGTCCATTTAGCCTATGTAGTCCATGTTTTTTACCTCCAGGTTTTAGGTGAATTTTATAAATGATGCTTCTGCCTTGTGTTTTCTGATTCTTGCCTTCTAGAATTCTTACTGATTTTAGGGGAAAGAATCGGATATGTTCATATTTCAGTTTCTGAGATCATGCAATACCTTCTCTTCTAAATTTAGTTTTTCCTTTTTATTCATTATTTTAACACAATATCTTCAAGTCCTGCCCTAGTAGATGTATTGAAGTCAAATCTTGGTTATATTAGAAAAATTATGAATTGGTCTGGGTGTCCTTGAAATGTTTTTACTAAGTTAGTCTGATGGAGAATACTTCTGAGAGGCAATAGGCGATGGGTCCCTCCAACTTACATGAGGAGCATCCCCTAAAAGAAATATGGTTGGTGATTACTAGGCTCAGATTTGAATTAATATCAAATACAAGTTATATTTCTTACATAACAAAATTCAAATTGTCTGATGACTCCTTTTGCCAATCTTGAACTACTACTATTATTCTTCTAATGTTCCGCTTTTCCTGGTTTTTGGCTTTAAAATTGTCACGTTATAGAAGTCAGAGTCTGTTGTTGCTGGTTGTCTTAATTTTATGCTTGTCTCAAATTGTTCCCCTTTTTGGATAGAGAAAGATTTATTGATGCAAAAAAGAAATACTTAAAAGTTAAAACAGATGTCGAGCTATCCAATTAAACAAGAAAACACAAACCAACATAATCACATGGAAAAATTGCTTTGTCATTCACTTTGTAAATGCTTTGGAGGAGCCCCCCCTTGGAAGCCATTTGTTGAAACTCATACTCATGGGGAGGCCAAAAGAGTTATTCGCATGATGTTCCTCAAAGGCTAATGTTATCAGCTATATACTGAGTTACTGTCATGAACATCTAATATCACATTTATTTCAGTTACACCATTAATTATTCGATTAATTTCTGGAAGTAATAATTTGGCCAAATTAAGTACAATTTTGGATTGTTGGCTTTTATTTTGCTTTCTAGTAGTATTTCCTTGGTATAATTCTATTGTGTTGACAGTATTAGTTGAGACTATTTTCCCGCCCTTGACTGCATTATTTTCTGTTAACTTGTAATATTGTTATTCTTTAATAACATGTTTGTAGAGCTGCCAAGTAGTTTACCACGTTACATCCAATCACGTCTCTGATAATTGCATGATATTCTAGGTATTGTGATTATAACTTGATGCCTATTCATATTGTATCAGGTACCAACACTTGGGACAGATTTGAACTTCGTGTTCACAAGAGGGTTATTGACTTGTACAGCTCCCCTGAAGTGGTGAAGCAGATTACTTCAATCACAATTGAACCTGGTGTGGAAGTTGAGGTTACCATTGCAGATGCTTAAGTTGGCCCAAAAAATGATATTGTTTTTGCTAGTTTGCCTCTTGGCTAGGAGAATGTTTTTAGTCCAACACTTGCAATCTAGGATTTGGCACAATGCTTCTGTTTTTACTTTTTAGTTTGATGTTAAGTATTTTTTGTTTACTTTTTGCTGCTAAAGAGGATAACAGTTAGTTTTGTGGTTATCGTTATTGATGAATATCTCCTTTATTAGCTGTATTAAGCTGTGGTTTGAAATTATATATTGCGATGTCGAATATTAAATATAAAAGTACTAATTTATGAAAATTAAGGAAATTTAGCGAGTTAGTTATTCATAAAAAATGTGTTTCTTTAAAATACCCTTTCTAATAATGTGCATCATAATAACCTCTTTATGAATATCATTTTACTATGTGCATTCAATAGGGATATTATGTTAAAAGAATTATAAATCTGAGAGGATAATAGATTGCAATATTGTATTTAGAATGGGAGTTAATTTTTTTTAGTTTCTGTATATTCACATAATCAGAGGTTTAATAATTTAGGACATTAAGTCGGATTATCTTGAATATTTATTTAGTTGCTTATGATTCAATCATTGACGCATTTATAGAACAATTCACCCCATGGGAATGTTAGTTTTTTTTTCTCGCTAACAGAATGTGTTAATTACTTCAAAGTTAAAATCACGTGTTTTTTTAATAAAAGACAATGATATTAATAGAAGTAACAATTTCTACATGTTACAAACAGAAATGGAATGGAAATTACCACCTAGGAGATTGCAGTAGGTCATCTTAGAAAATTGTTCAATAACAATTGAAAAGTCAAAAGGTAGAACTAGAATTTCTTACCAAGTAAGTAGTAATTCTTAAAGAAGGGTCAATGGGGATGTGTATGAAACATTTGTTGATATGGTAGATCACCCGTTGGTGTTTGCATTTAATTGTTGCAATCCAGAATTCTGAGTCCAAAAAAAGAGCAGCATGAAGACACTTGAAATGGAAATTTCTTCCTGGGAGGGTCTGATTTTGCAATAGAAACTCCTTAATGGAAGAATCCTGATGGAAGATAATTCTAAGACAATAATGCTTCTGAAGTTTTTTTGTATCCATGGAATATAATGTCCTAGACGTAATCATTTATTAAGTAGCAAGAGTCTACTATATTCTTTGAAATGCTAGGGCAAGCCAGTGAAAAAGCAGAGAATGCGAGGTTGGTGAAATTAACTGCGTGTTGGATTTCCTTGATCAATGCCACTAGGCTATCCCTTTTTTCGTTGATGCAATGCTAGATTTCACTTTCTTCATATGAAATTCAAGAGGCAAATGATATGATTCACCAAATGATAATGGCTATCATTATCCAGGGTCAACAAAGTGTCCTGCAACCAACTCTTGAACTCAAAAAATGTGAAATTGGGCAATTATTAAGGCATCGCTTCTGGTAAAAGGACAAGAAATGAAGAGATGCTATAGAGATTCCTCTTAATATCATATCCAAATACGCAAAGAATTTGTGAAGGGAGATGATGCAGATTTACAATATTATTGGAGGGCACAACATCACGTAAAAGCTTCCATATGAAGAGCAATTATTTATTTAGCCTCCACAAGAACTTCCAGAAAAGATCCGTTAGCACATCATCAATTGGTGAATGAGTCTGTGATAATTCACTTACACCATCCTTGACAGTATACACCCTACAATATTATTTGTCCAGATTAATTATTAGGGGAATTTAGAATAGAAACAGGTGTATTCATAATAGTTGTAGCAATAGTTGGTGAGTACAAAGTTTGAAGTAAATGGTGATTCCATCTAATTGAAAGACCAAGGAACATGCACTAATAGATCAGCTACATGTTGAATATTCAACAAGGTCTCATGACCCTGCTGCATGGACCACCAAAGTTGGTGATTAACGGGGATTGATTTTCCATTCCCGACGTGCCATTTTAATTTATTGATAATAGCACCTGCATTTTCATAAATTCCCTTACAATTCCAAGATGAATTATCAGGAATCTTGATTAAAGATGAAATTTCATGATCAATGTACTTAACCTTCAAAGTGAAAGCCAGCAAAGAAAGCGATTATGATGACATGTTTCGCCAAAGTTATTTCTCTCAAAGTGCTTGATTAACATTCCTAATGGGTCTCAATCTTAATCCTCCCTTGTCAATTTGATGAAAGAGATAATCCCTCGTAAGTAGATGAATTCTTTTAGAATTAGAAGAATCCCAGAAAAAATTATTACAACCAGCATCAATTTTCTCATAAATATATTGAGGCAATGGGATGCAAGACAAGATATGTATGTTTACTGAGGTCAAAACATATTTGATGAGAGTTAATCTTGAGACCTATGATAAGAGCCTGACTTATGCCATGTACTGATACGCGAAGTCACATAATCACCTGCTGTATATTTCACTTTTACTTCTACCAGAATTAACTGAAGTGCCTAAATACTTTTCAAGTCTTGAAGAGAAATCCAACAATGTTGAGAGTTCGATTTTTTGTTAGCATTAGAGACGTTAGGACTAAATACAACAAATGACTTGATTGTATTGCTATGCTGACCAGACCACAAGCCATACATATCAAGCACCAACTTAACAGAACATAAATTCATTGGTGTGCTTTCAAAGAAAAAAGGGAATCATCCGCATAGAGAAAATGTGAGACGTGTTCCTTGTTGACAAATTTTGATTCCCTTCCAATGATTAGAAGATTTTAATTTGGAAAACATACGGGAAAGTACATTAGCAGAAAGAATATGATAGGTACCTAAGTGGGATGGGGAACCCTACCCCAAAAGCTAGCTATTGAGGTGGGAGAACCAACCCACTTAAATACCCCATTGAGCATCCCGTTCTACTCAATGTGGGACTTGGTATCCCATACTACTAAGTCTCCATCAATTGGCCCCCATGGAAAGCCGACGTCTCGGCAGCTGTACTCCACGGCACTTCACTCGGCCTCTTGCCGGTCAGAACCCTCCATGGGAGGCTCTCTCTGAAGACGTCGCAAGCCTGACTCTGATACCAATTGATAGGGTACCTAAGTGGAATGGGGAACCCTACCCCAAAAGCTAGCTATTGAGGTGGGAGAACCAATCCACTTAAATACCACATTGAGCATCCTATTATACTCAATGTGGGACTTGGTATCCCATACTACCAAGTCTCCATCAGAATACATATATATATATATATATGTCTATATATATAAGATAATGAAGGATTACCTTGACGAATACCACCATTAGGATTTACCACTGGAGTTAGTTGTCAATTGAGAAGAATCTGGTATGATGCAGAAGATGCATTGTACAATCAGATTGATCCACTTCCTTGGGAAATTCATTCGAGCCACGACTTCTTCAATGAAATTCCAAGATGATTTATCAAAAGCCTTGGAAAAAGTCTACCTTCGAAGTAACCAATTTTTACAGCCTTCCCTGACAATATGTACTTATGTCATGAGCACTGCTGACTGAAGCAAGTAATATATTATCTGAAATTAGTCTTCCTTTAAGGTACGCACATTGATTTGGGGCTATAACTTTATCTAGCACCCTCTTCAAGCGATTGCTAAGGACTTTAGAAATGATTTTATATGCAACATTGCACAGATAGATTGGTCTGAAGTCCTTAAAAGATTGAGGCCTATCAGATATATGAATCAATATGGCCATTTTTGTATTGATATTTTGTAGAAGATGCACTGAAAGCCAGAAATTCATAACCATGTTAAACACATCATTTTGGACAGTCTCCGAGTATTCCTGACAAAATTTGCATTGAATCCATCCTATCCTAGTGCACAATCCTTACACAAACCGAAGACAGCTTCCTTGATCTCAACTTCTGATATTGGATTCATCAACTCAAATTGAGGCTTGTTTGGATAGCCCGTTGGGAGAACGAACACAAATTCCGAGGTAAATATGTGAGAGGAGTTTTGTCTCGATAAGCGCAGGAATAGATTTTAGATCCAAATTTGAGTTGATCTACCTCTTCAAGGGAAGGCGATGGAACATGCATCAAACCATTAAGGACATTCTCATAGGAAGCTTAGTGTTGATTCTGATACAACTCCTGAAAGTATAAGAGTGCCATTTCAGACAGATCTACTTCATCCGAAGTCTATGTTCCACCAGCTATTTGAAGAATATGGATACGATCGGTAGAAGTTCTGTTTGATGCTTTTTTTTTTTAATAAAAAAAGACCATGTTTCATTTATGACATGTTGGCATTTAATTGATTAAGTGATATTTTTTTTCAATCAAGTCCTTTGAGTGCGTGTTTGGTTAATCAGCGAAGAAGCACTTTTTCAAGCAAAATCAAGGTTGTGTAATCTCATCCTAAAATCCACAAAAAAAACTCAAAAAGTGATTAATGAACTAAAAACTATGGTTCGGAATTTAATTGTGCTCTTTTTGGAACGCGGTAAAGAAGTACTTTTACGTAAATCGAGGTAAATATGTGAAGGAAATTATCTCATTTTATGGAAAAACATTATTGAACATGCATTTAGGCCCTCCAAACGTTACTCCAAATATGCTCGATGTCTTGTGGATGTGGCCTTTTTTTTTTTTAATAAGAACATGACAGAAAAAGAATCTCAAAAATAAATGAAAGGAGATGAGTTAAAAATGCAAAATGTTAATAACATGTGACATTTCAAATTGACATTTTAAAATTTAAGTAAAAAGTTAAAAATGCCCCTTTGTTTCCTTTTTTTTTTTTAAAAAGGGTCCACAACCCAATGTGGCCGTGGCATGTGGGAGGATTTTATTTGGCAAAGTGGTGAATCCCACCACCATTTGGATGCCAAAAACATTGGTAGCCATCAGTCAATTAATGACTTTCAATACTTATTCTCAATTTTGTAAGTGAATGATAAAAAATCAATCACTATTATAATAGCTCTTTTGTGTAAAAACATTATGTGTACTATTAAATGGCATGAGAAGAGAAATTGCAGTATTTTGATGATATAGTTACCACAAATATCAAAGTTTTGAAGGCGGAAGGTTTCATTATCAAATGAAACAAAAAAAAAAAGGTCTTGTACCTTTATTTATTTATTTTTTTGGCTTTAGTCTAGAAGACTAATACCTTTGATGACTTGACAAAGATTAAATCCCTGAAGGCCCATAGTTGGAATACCAAATATGAAAGAGCTATTATTCAAATATCAAGCTAGACAAAAATGGCTTGTTCTCCAGACATAGGGTGTGTTTAGATAGTTCATTAGAAAAACAGATACAGATTCCGAGGTAGTTTATGTGAGAGGAATTTTGTTTCGGTAAACACACCCGCTGGTAAAACGGGCTTACCAAACACAGCTATAATGTTTTTATTCATTCATTTTGTTTTCTGAAGACTAATAAGTATATTCATTCATTCACTTATTTTTCATGGAGATTAATTATCATATTTATTTTTGTTATGATCATAGATACCCAATGTCTCCAAATGAATAATTAAAGGCAATAATATATATATTGGAATCAAATTAATTTTATGGGAATTTATAGGAATAAATAGTATATTTTGGGTATTTTGGGCTATGAGAGTTTATGAGAAAATTCATTACGAATAGTTGATGTTTATATTGATTTTTTTTTGTTGGGAAAAATCATTTTTAAACTATATACATTACAAGTTAAACTTATTGATACTTAAATAATTGAGATAATTTTAGAATGTTATTATTTATTATAAACATCATAATTGTTCATTATCAACTTTTGTGGGTGAAAATTGTTTATTATTATTTATTATAATGTGAAGATATGTCAAATGTTTTCTTGGAATATAATGTCTTAGTAAATTCAATATATTTAAGTTTTGTAATGTTTGATAGTTTCATAAGAACCATATTAAAACAAAAACAATAGGTAATATTCCACTATGTGGGTGAAATAAAGTTCACGAAGAACTATTAGCAAATTGATATACTTCTTGAAACGCCAACGTAAATTCTTTTCATTTTTTGGGTGGAAAAAGAATTAATAATAAAAAGTATGACTCATTGATCTATATTATAATTTTGATTCGCTAAAGGGTAATAATTTTATTGGATTGAAATCTATAATTGTATGAGTTAGAAAGTACATGAACTTTAAGTAAAATACATGAATAAGGAAGGAATTTTTATATAATTCACACTTAAAAAATGTCATTTATCAACGGAAAATTTATCGTTAAATAACTTTTTTTATCAGAAAATTTTCATTTAACAACGGAAAATATCAGCTACCCTCATTTTAGTAATGAAAAATAGTCATTTAGCAACGAAATTTCCGTCGCTAAATGATATTTTTCTAGTAGTAATACTATATGATTCACACTTAAGGGGAGACCTTTAGAATATAATGATGTATATTATTTTGTATTGGATGCAATAATCTCTGCATTATTACTAGTCTAGTAGCATATCAAAAAACACAATATACATCAATTAAATATAGTTGAAACTTTCGCATATGGCTCAATGAATAATAAAATTTACATAAAACCTTTAAAGGATTCACTATGCGAGAAGCATGTTCAAAAAAATCATTTTTAATATAAAATGTTCATGATGATTAAAATAATTTGAGTATATATACATTTTTGACAAAGATATTTAAAAAATATATGAGATCTTATTTCATCGATCGGGTCCATGTTTTGGTAGTCATGAAATTTTACTATGATGATTTTGGTTAAAAAAGAATACATTTATTCTATAATTATTTTTATTATGATGATTTTTACTATGGAGTAGAAATCCCATATATTTATTCTATAATATTGAAAATTATTTACTTGATGAAAAATTAGTATAATATTGGGATAAAAAGATAAGAGGTGATGTTGTCACCGGAGGAGTAAAAGTAGTGTTATTATCATACAAAGAACTGAGAGTACGTAATACTATCTCTAAGGGGAGAAAATACCGTGTTGCGCTATTTCTCAACCAAGACTTTGTACCATTAAGTTTTTCTGTTAAAGTTTTTAATGAATCAGTTTCGATATATATTGTGTATTCTTTTTCATTCACCAGTTATGTCCCATTAAATTTTTTCTAATAAGATTTTAATGAGACACAACATTTGTTTATGGACATTGAAAGGGAGTGTTGTCATAAAGGATGTCCATAACTCTAAACCCTTTGAATTTCTCGAAAGATTCTATTCCTCTCAATGCCTAAAACTCCATAACCTTCGTAATGAATTATTTAAGATGAATTTTTAATAGTTATTGTCATTACTTTTTCATTTATAATATTGTAACCGCAGCATTAAATTTCAAAAGTTGGTGTCTTCGTATACAAAGTGTTTGGGTACACATGTGGATGAAAAATGTTTCATAACTTCCTCATTCTCAATTTTTTGTTCTATTATTCTCTTCTTATACTCTCAAACTCTCTCATTTTATAACATTAATATCATTTTTAATTATCTAAATTTTTATAAATTTTGATTTTAATCAATCAAGTTTTGAGCCTATGGTTTGATATCTAAGGATATTAATTAAGTAATACAGTTAAGTATATGATTAAAATTAAAATTCATACAAAATATAAAGATTTAAATCAAAATTGATAAATGCATAGGGATTAAAAAAAATTTTAGGGATCTCTACGCTTAACGATGATGATTAAAGCCATTAAATATAAGGATCAACATGATACATTTCAAAGATGTATAAAAATTATATTAACGCAAGAAAATATCTTTACTAAAAAAATCAATAAAAAATATGAGTATTGTAATTTGCGTTAAAATAGTTATAACTTATAACCCAAACAAAACAGAGTCATCCGGGAGGGGGAGCAATTCGTTTTTGTTGGCATTCCGCACATCCTCGAGCTCACCGTTGGACGCCGTCCGCTGTTGTCAGCCCTGCTTGGTTGTTCTCTGGCAAGTATTGAAGAAGGTACGAGCATTGTCTCCTCCCAAAATACGGTGAGATTGATTGTTCAATCTGGCTTGAATCTTGATGTGAATTTATCCTCCGTGTCAGCTGTTTCATTGTCAACCCTGCGTCGGGCGCCGTCGCCAGGTTTCTTGCTTTGTTTTACTTTTTTCCCATTTTAATTAACTGGAAGATCATAAGTTGCAAGAGTGTGATCATTTTCATTCTTTGCGTGAATCAACTGGCTTGCTAAGGCATCTTCGTTGGAGTGTCTGGAACAAAAATTAAAAGGGTATGATAGGAACCGTTCATGTTTCAAAGATTTCATTGGGAGCAGATACCCCCACGGAGTGTATGATATAGGTCCGTCTATGATAGAGAATTTGTCCTTTGTTTGATATGTTGCTGATCAGAAATGGAGATTATGATCCTAAATTTGTTTGATAAATTATTATGCTCGCGAGTCAAAAGGCTGCTGATGTTGAAAAGTCGGAACACTAGATAAAGTTCCTTGGTTTTAGACTCCTCTCCTCAAATGCTAAAACCCGGTTGAGGGCTTCGCTGAAATCCATTTTTACACTTAACGCATTTTATTGATGTGGTGTGGACTTTGTCACACAGGATGTCTCAGGCCACTTGAAAATCACATGCAACATATCATTAACAACCAACAACAATGAGAAAGGGAACATTGATATCTGCACTTTCCAAAGAAGTTTGACTTTGAGACCTTCCAATTAGTTTGTTTTTGTGTTTTTGTTGAAGATCAAATGAAGAATTAACACTACATAATAGACAGAAGGATCACAGACAGGATGAAGGCAGATTTCCCCTAACTCATGGTATTAATGCCAAAAGACATGGTATTTTGTGTGTGCGCAGCATTTCCAACAGGTCTAGGCCTCATATTCCTATATTTATACTCACACTCCTGTCAATTGTTTTTGTTATGTAATTCATTTGGAATCTAAGTTGGGTTTCATGCTGGACAATCCTTTGTAAGCAATGCTTTTTCAATATTACTTCCATGAGCACATATGAGTTCACTCTGGTGAGCTCATTACTGGGAGGTGCCCAAAGACTTCCCTGAGTATTCATATTAAGCATGTCAAGAAGGGAACTTAACAGGATAAAGAAGGGTAATTAGGGGGTTTGTGAAATGACTATAAAGTGTGGGTAAGTAGAGAATTGTCCAAGTTTCTCTGGATGGTGCATTTGGTAGGTATTTAATGGAGAAGTGGATTAATTTAGTTTTCAAGTTCCAAGTAATTTGTAGCCCTAATTCCCGATATGTCTCTCTTGGTTGCTAAATTTGCTCTTCTCTATGGCAACTCTTGATTTTTTTTTTAATTAGGAATATTGATCTATTCAAAGACCACATTTGTGTAATGAAATCTTTGAGGAAAATATTTTCTGAGAAATGTGGCTTGTGCGATTAGATGATGCGTGAAACTAGGTATTATTTATGAAATAACCAAAGATTGTTCTCGACATTGGAACTTATTTATTGTGCACAATTTATTCTTGCAGGTACTTCAGCAAAACCTTAATATAATATTAATCTTGATTTCTCTCTACTTGCAGATAACACCTCATCTAAAGGTTTAACATAAAACCTGTTTAAGGGCTGGAGGGTTTCGCGTAAATTTTGTGGTACCTGACCTGTTTGATGAAAATGGAAACCCAAGTTGCAGCCCACTATTTGACCTTTCTCAAACAAACACCTTGTTTTCACCATCTTCCATCTCAATCATATATGTTACCATTTAAATTTGATCCTCTGTCTCGCATGTCCATGAGCTTAAGATCAAACACTTCATCTACCTTGCAATGCTTACCCATTTTAAAATCACGACAGTCTCTTCAAATTTGCCTAGCTGGTGGAAGTGGAATGATGGAAAATAATAATGAGGTAATACAGTTATTGGATGTTATATTATAAATGCTTAATAGTATGCATAGCTACATTTCTCTGGAGTCTTGCTGTGAGAAATCTTCTTCACATATCTTGCTATAGGCTATATTTGCATGTTCTTAGCATTCCCCCATTTGTGCCATCTGGTGTGGCAATATATCTTTTAAAATTCATAATGTAATTGCATGATCTCGTCTTTCTTTTGTTTTCTTGCCATAAGCTATATCAGCAGGCTCTTCATCTAATTAGGTTTTTTTTTCTTTGTTTCAAATGTGAGATAGTACTCTGGCTGGCAAAACACAGGCCTTCATCATTGTTGGAGACGTTTCAACACTCTTTTTACCTTCTATGATAAATATCTGGATATTTATCGACTCTGCTGATTAATTTTTATGCATGAAGCAAGAACACTTGAGTTCATGTTGAAACTTGATTTTTTCATACTTCAGTGTTATCATACCACGTTGAAAACTGGAAGCTTGGACAAAGTAAATAACTGCATTAACTCCAGAGCTACAACTATGAATAAGAACTAGACTATGATGCAACTCCTCATAGCTTTACCACTTGGTTCTTCAACTGAAACATGAGAAGAGTATATTATTTCAATGATAACATGAGACGTGTATGGTTTAAATGAAAAACCATGCACTTGTGATGTTACTAAAGAACCATGCTTTGTCATTTTAATAAGAAAATCAAAGGGTAAAGTCTTAGAGAAGTGCATACATTTCTTTTCCTTATGAATAATGCATATTTGATAGAGGCATTGAAAACGGCAGGTACAGGTGGGCACAGGTCAGTGGTGGACTCAGGACCCTGGTTCTGGGGGTACAAACTATTTTTTGAGAAGATAAATGGGATTTATTTTTAATATCTTTTGAGAAGAATTTGAGCAAAAATTTAGTGGGTTCAAAATTAACAAATAAGTGGGTGCAAAATAAATCACATAATATTAATATATACCTAATTTTCTGGAAGTCAGGGAGTGCAGCTAAACCCGCTCAACAACACGTAGGTTCGCCCTTGGCACAGGTAGTTCAAGACTTTTAATAGTGCATATTTGATGTTGCTTAACCTGATCTAGTAGAACAAGCAGGATGGACTGAAGCGGCCTTATATTTTATTAACTTTTTAGAGTGCTTAGAATTTTCTTTCACATATTATTTCTATCTTGAGGAAATATACAGAGGTAATGAGTGTCAGTAAGACACTTTTAACTATCATCACTGATAATTATCTATTGTGATATGGATACGTGTACCTGTTACTATAAATGATAAATACCATTAAACAGGATTCTCCATGGAAAGCTATGGAACAATTCAAGGGAAGGTCGATAGAGGAGGCACTACGGCAGCAGATTCAAAAGTTAAAATATGACAATGGGAGCAGTGGGGTAAAGCCACCAAGAGGGGGCGGCAGTGGCGGCTCTGGTGGATCAGGGGATGGAGGCTTTGCTGGGAAGTCCAATGAGAGTCTCCAAGTTGTTTTAGCCACCATTGGATTTCTATTTCTGGTACCCTTCTCACCTCTTGGCATCGGCTGATGTTCATAAAGAATTGCCTCATCTTGTAGATTCATGACCTTAGTTTATTTTTTATTATTAAAGATGGAGAAAATGAAGATAAATAAATAAATAAAAGCATCAAATGGAAGTAGCTATGTGAAAGAAGGAAAAAAGGTAACATCGTGAATACATTGTGAGAGCGAGATAACTGCCAAATATCTTCTCTTGATAATTATAATTATTTACACACTGCTGGTGGATAGCGAGTCACCTTAGACTTGATTCATGAGGTTGATGGGTGATAATGCAATGCTTCATTTGTTAACTTCCAAGTTCTACTTCTTTCCCAGTATATCTATGTCATCACTGGCGAGGAACTCACGAAGCTAGCTAAGGACTACATCAACTATCTGCATAGTGGAAGACAAAGTGTGCGATTAAAGCGTGCCATGTTCAAATGGGAACGACTCTGCCAGAGCCTGACGGAGAAGGTTGTGGATAGGCATTGGTTGGAGAAGGCTATGCTCAAAAGGAATCACTTGCAACCAAAATCAAATCAATAAGTTTTTCTGGACTTTTGTATCACCTGGTCTTGATCTTCCCTACATTTGTTTTACCCTGTTAGATTGATGGGGAAAAAAGATAGCAAAACAGTTAGGCTAATAAATGAATATAAAGGTTTCTTTTTTAGTACATTTGAGGTAATATTCATGGTTGGTTGATTGTGAACTTGAGAATGTCATGTACAATAGGCTGATTTACCGTTATGAATAATATCATTGACAGATTTTTTGCACAATGTCGTTGACAATGTGTATTTTGATGGTTGATATAGAGTGGAAAGTGAGAGACACAGGTTATAAATGATCTGTGGAGAAACAGAATAAAGCTAGATTGGGAGTTCAAGTGAACTTTAATCAAGAACTTGTGTATCGATTTATAATCAAGTAATGTACTAAATGGTAGGTTTAATGGCCTACATGATTAATTTATTAATTTTATGATATCAAATATTAGAGTGAAAACTTTGTATGATATTTATATACACGTATACATGTATATGTCTCGTGCGTTAGTTTAGTGTCAGATTTAACGTGAAGATCTTGTGTGCTTTAGGTAAAGAGGGGGAAGGATGATGGAATATGAAGATTGATTAAGGGGAGGACGAAGTATTGGAGAAAGAACTTGCAGGCTTAAATTAGTAAATCTAATATTCAAGTTGTTAGATTTAAATTTACAAGTTATTGATGTGTGAGTAGTTGATAATGTTTGATCAAATTATTTTAGTGAATCTTCCTGCAAAATATTTTCCCATGTGCACCTAGTACCATAAAATTTTGTAAGTGTAAAAATACATATGGTTTAATAATGGTACAAAAAATGTCACGGTCACTAAAACAATTAATGTTGACCATTAAGCAAATATGTTGGTTAAGAGAATGTGTGAAACCATACATGAATATTCTAAAACAGTTAAAAAATGCCATGGTTATTAAGTCAAACAACCTATAGAGTCCCCTCACGGTTTTACTCCCTAGAGACCCCAACTGCCATTGTAGTCTTTTACACGACATAGTGATTGAACAACCCTCATTTTCTTGGATTTTATCATCATCGATTAGCGGTAGAAGTTATTGTACAATGTGATTTACGTTATGAGGTGAGTAGTTAAAATGAATTTGATCTCGGTTTGAGTGAATATGATTTTGTACGGTAAACATACCCATTATCAAAAATTTGGACGTGTTGATCTACTTGATGATGGACAAGTCATCCTCAACCTTCCCTTGGTCTCCTTCCAGCACATGGCTAATTTGGAACAATAGTGCCCTTAATCTGCAACTTGTTATCTCCGAGGCAAAACCATGGATGAGGAAGAAACCAAAGGGTGATAGATGAGGTAGCTCGGGGAGGGGCAGCTCCAGCATTGAGGAAGTGTAGCTATTAGGATCCTTTACCAAACGGTGAAAGAAGTGATTTTTTAGAAGAATATCTTTTAGAAAAAGAATTCTGATAAAAGTTAAAAGATGTAATATGATTTATGTTTGAATGAGCGGTAGTAAAAGTGATTTTTTTTGTAAAAAGAAAAATTTATTTAAATAAATGTTTGAAATGTAAATTTTGGTAAAAAATAATTTAAAAGAACATGAATCTTATTAAATAACACATTTGTATATATTATTTTATATAATGATACATATAATTATTTTATAATATATATTATAATTAAGTAATTTATTTAAATTTTTTAGTATCCTTAAAAAATCAACTAACTCTTATATTAATACCCTCTTCCCTCTTGTGTCGAAGACCCTACAGTGGTGATCGACAGGGGCTGCTCAGAGCAAAAACATCATACAACACGACCAAGGACTTCATGTTAAATTGTCAATGCTGGTTGACTTAATGCTCATAACATTTTTACACCCTTTTTATATTATTTTTGTTGACTAACATACTTTTTGGAGATCAACGTTTGTGCATCTAGTTCATTTTCTATGCCATTATGTGGATTGTTCATGACGCAAACCTATCAATCCAGCTCAGCAGTTTGCAACCCGAGTTTTCTGGATCGTCAAAAGACCCAAAAAAATACTGCAACTCAATAGACACAGAATTTTCAGATATTAGGTCCATTTGAGAAAGCGGTAGAAAAGTACTTTTAGCAAGTCGTGGTAAATATATGGAGGAAATTGTCTCATTTTACGGAAAAACACTGTTAAACGTACCTTTGAATGAGAGTAAAGTGTTTCCAAACAAGCACGACAAATCCTTATAACCCATGCGCTTCAAATGGCCTCAACAACCAGTCAATTACACCATTATGTTCATAAAACTTTAAGCTTCATCAATCTCAAAACCAAAACAAATTCAAGGGAAATACGAGATGATACCCAAAAAGAAACAAAGAAAATTTACTCATCTGCATTTGACTTCAAGTAATTTATAACGACTTCACGATAATCTTCAGGATCATTCCACCAAGTGGGAGTATTGAGAATGGCTTTCTCCAAACAATACTTGTCAACCACTTGCTTCTCTGTCATGGCGAGATAGTATTCCCCCCATTGAGACATTGCACGCTTTAATCGAACACTTTGTTTGCCAGTAAACATATATCTGATATAGTCTCTAGCTAGCTTTGCGAGTTCTTGACCTTCTAGGATGTAGATATACTGTCAAAATGAATAATTTTGTTAGTAATTTAAGACATGGCAATGTGATATGACCTAACAACCCTGGGCATCATCATCATAATGATGTGTGATTTAGATCTTTGATGAACTTATGTCCCTCAACAGCTCAAGTGTGGTGTTTTAGAGTGAGACAAATTTGTTATAAATAAATTAAAAATATGAAAATAAAGTTAATATTTTAACTTTTATATTGAACTTGAGCAATGGAGAAGGGAGATAGGTGCTTCACAGGATCAATTCTGTGTATAAGGGACAAAAGTTTGTGTATGAATATATTGCAAGCGTAAAAATAAATCATTCAAGACAAGGATTTTGGATTCCTTTGATTGCAGATAAAGATAGAGCACGACCAAAATGAGCTTCACCTCTATTTATATAAACATGTGTCTGTTTCTCCTCGCTTGAACAACAAGTAACAGAGAGGATCCAATGTTACAAGTGATTTATTGTTTCCTTAATTGATTCAACTTCAACCCCTTTTCTATATGATAATTTTTGTACACTAAAAATAAAAACGTTCTCATCCAACCATGACGCTCTCATTTTTGTGAAAACAATAACTTCTGTATAAATGAAACCATAAGTCCATGACGATCTCGTTTATACATATAATGGAGTATACATGTTCAAAGGGGGAGGGAGAGAGTACCATGAATATAAAGCCCAAAGTTGCTAAAACCGCTTGGAGAGTCTCATCCAACATCCCACTGAAGCTTTCCTCGTCTGATCCACTAGGGCCTTCGCCGCCACCGCCTCCTCCTCCCCGTGGTGGCTTTGCCCCACATCCCCCGTCATCAAGATATTGTCCTTTTTGAACCTGCTGTCGTTAGACATCCTCTGCTGACTCCCCCTTAAATTTTTCCATTGCTTTCCCAAGGGCTTTCCATGGTGAATCCTATTTGCATCATTATGATTGGAAAATTCGAATGGTCAGACCATAAGAACCTAAGCTACCCTGAATTCTTTTATGCCCCGTTTGGTACGCGGAACAGATTTTGATGAAACTGAAAATAAGATTAAAAGTATGTTTGGTATGTTGGAAGAAGTGGGGTATTATTTTAATTTAATATTTATATTTATAATGTGAAAAGACTAATATACCACCAATATATCTTATGATACCAATCCACCAGGTTTCTGTTCATAAGAGCACAAATTCAAAATTCAAAATCCCGCCTACGTCTTCATTTGACTCACTGGCCGCACAAACCCTGCAGCTCACGCGTGCGCCTGCTTCGCCTCAGTGATGGGTCGTGTCCGAGCTTCTGCTTTTCTCCTTCTGCTTCACGAGGTCTCTCAGCTCTCAGTCTCTCTTCCTCACTCTCTTAGCTCTCACATTCAGCTCTCACTCTCTATTCCTCAAATCCCGTGCCATTTTATTCACACCCCTTCTTTCACCGTGCTGTAGTTATGAGACAGGAGGTGGGATGCACGGTCATTATCAGAAGACGATGAGGTTGAAGAAGAAGAGAAAGAAATAGGGTTCGCTTCCTTTTGCCTTCGTCTTCATCCTCTCTGCTTGGTAGAATTATGTTTTATTTATTTGCATTCATTTTGTTTCCATCTCTCACTAAATATTAGTTTAGCTTTCCTGATCTGAAATCTGAATCATCTGATAGTGTTGAGTTTTTGCAGGTGCTTCACTGGCAGAAGATTGGATTTGCTTAAAGTCCATAAGAAATTGTTATATGACATTGTAACTGATGTTGTTTCTGTGCCTTGTATTTAGACGATCTTCCATATAGAGATCTTGATGCGCATAATGTTGTTGTGCAATCGAAAGAACGGCTTTTTCCTTTGTTTTCATCCTTAGCTACTGAGAAGAAAACTCGTAATCAGAGCATACTAGGGACACCGTTTTTCAGGGAAATATTCATCTCTAGAAGTTAGGGAAATATTCAGCTCAGTCTCTCTTCCTCACTCTCTCAGCTCTCGCATTCAGCTCTCACTCTCTATTCGTGCTCAAATCTCGCACCATTCTATTCACACCCTTTCTTTCGCCGTGCTGCAGTTACGAGACAGGAGATGGGATGCACAGTCGTTTGCAGAAGACGATGAGGTTGAAGAAGAAGAGAAAGAAATGGGGTTCGCTTCCTTTTGCCTCCGTCTTCATCCTCTCTACTTGGCAGAGTTATGTTTTATTTATTTGTATTCATTTTGTTTCCATATCTCACTAAATATTAGTTTGGCTTTCCTGATCTGAAATCTGAATCATCTGATAGTATTGAGTTTTTGCATGTGCTTCACTGGCAGAAGATTGTATTTGCTTAAAGTCCATAAGAAATTGTTATGCGACATTGTAACTGTTGTTGTTTCTGTGTCTTTTATTTGGAAGATCTTCCATATAGATATCTTGAGGCGCATAATGTTGTTGTGCAATCGAAAGAACGACCTTTTCCTTTGTTTTCATCCTTAGCTACTGAGAAGAAAACTCGTAATCGGAGCATACTAGGTACACCGTTTTTCAGGGAAATATTCAACCCTAGAAGTTAGGGATTCTTTTTTCTTCTTTCTTCACCATGGTTTTTAGGTCATGTGGGCAATTGATGGATCTTTCCACTCTTTTACACTTTTATGAGTTCTTAGATCTGCTTACAATCTTAAAATTCTTTAAATGTTGCATAACTTTCTACCCAAGATTGTTGAGTTAGAAAATCGAATGAACCTCTGTTACAAACATGTTTACTGATTATTAAGTCAATATAGGATGTTAATATTCTTTCTCCTAGCCTGTGAGGTACCCTGCATAGATGGCTTTCATGATTATATGAAAGAATGCATCTCTTATACATCAATTACATCCTTTGCAAACCTAATATTCACAGTCCTTTAATATAGAAAATTTTGATCTATGAAGTTAGGTGCATTTAATAGCCGATATTCATATATTTTAACTCAAATCTTCCACAAGAATGTAGTCATAAAGATAATCTCTCGTGGCTTCTCTTTCTAACAAAGTTCCAAAATGATAACGACTGGGTAAAAAAGGGATGAGAGTAATATAGCAAAGACTATCAGCCTCTGTTAGCTGAAGGAAAGGCTAGGAGAATCTAACTGGGATGAGAAACTTTCTTGGTTAAGGAACAAGCCTTACTTTTTACAACAAAGCTGACTCTGGGAAAATTACAGGGTATTTCTCACTAGCGAAAAAAAAGGACCCCCAACACTACTAGAGTTTTCTCCAATTGCCAAAAGTTTGGTGGTGTTAGTTTCCATAATTCTTTTCCTGAGTCTGTAAATGCCTTTTATATGGATCAAGGCTAAGCTTTCCAGGACAAAGAAATGTCAGCCACGGCTTCTCCCACTGTGAGATAGAGTCCTTTTTGCCTAAAGGAATCCAAGATATTTGACTGATGCAACTTTTCCATCACAGTCCCTACAGGATTTGTCAACACAAGCTACATATTACGAGCAAGAACAACTACTAAAGATTAGGGGGAAACTTTGATAAGTCTTAGGGCTTTCTAGAATGTTGCATTAATGGTTCATTACCTGTAATGATTTTTTTTCTAGAATCTTTCTTAGTTCACGTAATGTGTCAATTCCACTTGTGTCTATGGCTGTCACAGCTGAGAAAATAACATTTGATGAGCCAAAATGACTGAATTTTTTTTGGCTAAATTATACTTTTAGTCCTTTATGTTTGTGTCAGGTTTCATTGTAGTCTTTTAAGTTTAAAAAGTACACTTTCAGTCCCTAAAATTTAACACCGTTAGTCTCCTTTAACTGTAATTGCTGACTCATCAACCAGGCATCCACGTGGCTGGACAGTCACATCTTCGACCGAACACTGAACAAGCCAACAGGACAGGATAGGGCCGGAGCAGACTACGACAATGACTTTGTCGGAAGGCCTGTCGCAACTGAGATGGAGGTAGAGGTGAGGATGATGGCGCCGGAGGCATGGTGAGGGGTCCAATAGGAGAAGATGAACCACCCAGGGGATGAGGTGGGGGTGTTGAGAAGCTTGGAGCTAGGGGTTCACCATGCGAGCAGGAAGTGAGAAGATTAGCTTTCTTACTCTGCTTGTTCTGTTTCGTCGACCTTCTTAGTTTGAGCAAGCTTTCTATCCCTAATTTAACAGATATTTCAGAGTCTTTTCTAATACCACCCTTCTCCTCTCACTCCCTCTTCCTCCTTCCCCCCAATACCCACAAATCTCTCTTTCTCTCTGTGGAATTCATCATCATTGATCTTCATCATCAGACTGGAACAACAACGGAGGAGTTTAGGATGCCAGGCTCAAAACTGTTATGCGTTTTCGCATTAGGATTCTTCACTCTCCACGTTTTCACGGACTACAGATCATCGCTCAGCAGATTCCAGATGATGAAGGTACTTCCATTTCTTCACCCTCTCTCTCTCTCTAATTCTTCCATGGAATTCCTTTTCCTCTCTCTGTAATCTTGGACAGCGGAATTTTGTTTTCCTTCTTCTGAAAAAGTTATGCAATATACAATGACAAAAAGCTATTTGCACTTAAAATCCTAAAATTTTACCTGTCCGCTCAAATATGTTTGCTTCATCAAGTAAACTATTTTTTTTCCTTATACAATATTGGGCCCCTCTTTGCAGTTGATACGATGGAGAGATATTGGGGTTAATGTAGTCTCAGCCAAGTGCCTTCCTTGTGTACCTGATCATCACCACAATTATATTGTCCTTTTTAAATGTGGGTTGATTCAAAGGGTTGTGAATTGCAGTGTTCTAAAAGGTGTTCTGAATTTCTTATTGTCTGTGTGTCTGCTATGGAGAAAGGCCGAAGGGTCTAGTAATAGTGCTTTGAAACTATTGGGAAGCTTGTCATATATCAGTAGGGTCAAAGTTTTTTATGAACTGTGCTATTTTCAGCATGACATATATTTCTCCCTGGTTAGTAACGACAGTTTTTCTTCAAGTTTATTTGTTTGGATAATTTATTAGTATGGAAAGTAATTGTAATCGTTTTAATTTGTTTGGATAATTTATTAGTGGGGAAAAATATGAATTTGCCCGTTAAAATCAGAGAACATCATGCAGCGGAGACATATCTTGGTTCAACGTCATGCAGCCACAATTGCTGGTCTCAACGTGATGCAAATAATCAATAAGCTGTGTAAACCTTGTGTTAGTTGAACTGCTTGTTCACTTGTTGGTTCTCAATTACCATTTGTAAAACTTTGTTGAATTCATATGAAAATAGAAAATTGAAAATTCATTGAAGTCATTGAAATGAAGTCTAGAATTATAGATCCTTTTAAATGTAAAATAATCCAAACTAAAACATTAATTCTAAGATGACAAAAGCAAGAAAACATTAATTCTAAGATGACAAAAGCAAGAAGAGCAAATGCTTTAGGTTGCTAGATTTGTTTGACTTGATGATGCATCAGTTGGTTGGCTTGACATTGTTGCTTGGGTTATGCTTGCCATTGTTGTTTTGCTTTTCTTATTTGGCCTTTGTATGAGATGGGAACTAGGAGTACGCCATGGTGGCACATGTTGCCAAGATGCTTGTACTGAAGGCTGATTTACACTCTCCTACATTAACACATTTGGCCAAATCACATTATGTTGAATATCTTTCATTAACTTGTTGAATATCTTTCATTGCTCTTTCCCATGCCTGTGGGTAGGTAGCTTTAGCTGCCTTCCACATCTTTTCTTTCAAATTTTTCCTGGGAATCGCTTTCTAAAGTTGTTGTATAGGTGCCGAACACAAAATCGATGATCTACTCCCGGTAGGAGCTCATCAAAGTTAGGTATAAGACCCTATAAGATAATTATGAGATTAGGTTTATATAATATATGTGAATTTAAAAAAAGACAAGAAATGAAAATTACCTTTTGTTGGTCTGAAATAAAAGTATAAGATTTGCACTTATTTGTCCCACCAAGGTCTTCAATTAAATTACATAAAAACCAATTCCATGAATATTTTTTCTCTGCCTCTACAACAGCAATAGCAATGGGGAGCATTTGCTCATTAGGATCCCTTCCGACAGCAGCTAATAATTGGCATTTATATGGTCCTTTAAGA
>JANTPZ010034220.1:1386-11561 GCA_025593235.1 Vachellia pachyceras
CACCGGCATTTGGAAAAGCAATTAAAAGCTTGGAATACAGAGAAACGACAACGGCCGTAGATTTCCCCCTTCTATTGGGGGTGGGGTGCAAGTGAAGAACCTTATCATCCAAGGAGAAGAGGAAGGAGCTCCTAGCACCATGAGCGAAGACCACCACAGGCTACAACATTTACATGTTGAATTCTAACATGTGAAAAATGTGTGGAGAGTTCTAGAATGGCTAAGTATTTACATGTCGCTGGAGAATTTTGGTTCTCTAGAGTAGATCGTGCCTTGGCAAAAACCAACTTCCTAGAATCAAGTTCCAGCTCGTACCCTAAGCAATTTACGCTACTCTTCGCGCCAAATGTCACGAGCGATAATTTCTATAGTTGTTTTGGATATTTTGGGTCGTTCAATTGTTGGGCCCAGACTTAGAGGCCCAATTACAAATTCTTGGTCTATTCATTGGAAACCGTCGCTGACTTCCACCACCTACACTAATCTTTTCCAGTAGGCATTCGTCCGGGACCAAAATAAAAATAGCATGTAAAATAGGGTCCCAGCTACATAAACAAAATAAATAAGATAGGTCTCTTTTTTTGACCAAAAAAAAAAAAGATAGGTCTCTTTTGTGAAGGCTAAAATATGATTTAATTACTTTTTTTGGAAAGCATGGAGGACATATTTGTTTTACCATAACTCGCCACCTATACTCGTTATATTTGAACATATAATCTCGTGCTTAAAAAAATCTTCAGACGTGTTTGACATCAATTGAGCTATGTGCCACAAAATTTACTACGTTATGTTTGAACAAGTCTGCAACATCTTATAAAGCCATTAAAGAATTGATGTTTTATCATTTGTATTTGTATGTAAAATTCTTCTAATTGATATCTTCACCCATTACTATCACTTTACTGTTTTGAAATGAAAAATGACAACCTGTGTGGCACACAATGGATTGTTCAGCGAATTAGAGGCGTTGCATGCAAATGCAGTATAGGAAAGCGAAGAGAGCTGGCCAGCAAACCCGGAAATAGACAAAAAAAAAAAGACAGGGAAGGGAATGTCAAATAAGAATTAGATACATATGCTAATGCTAAAGCGTTGACCCTTGCGATTCATTAAGATAAGGTTGGGAGATATGCCTTCACTGGCCCTTTAAAGCTGCTTTAACCATGTGCCATATTACAAGGGTATCAATGCTTGCTGTCCACAGGATAGAATTATATGAAGAACATAAACAGATTAAATGAAGCAAGCAGGATATGGTAATCGACATCAAAGTAGAGCCCACACACAAAGGATATGAAGACAGATTCTGGTTTGGTTGCCCTATAAAAATGGGGTCACATTGCTTGCTATAATATAATAACCCCTTCCATCATCGTCAAGGAATTAATTAATCAATGAAGGGATTGGTTGTTTACTCTCTCTCTCAAGGACTTCTTGCATCCATCAGACAAGAAACCCTTGAGAGAGGGAGTCCACAACCTTCCTCTTTTCTTCATTCAAAGGCCTCTTAATTAACCCTCTTCCTGAACTGGTACCACACACACACACACACACACACGAGTCATCCGTGTCTACGATTACACACACACAGGTGTATGTATTTCTCCTGGTTTCGTCAAGGGAAGTGGGTAGCCCTATGTGGCCCTATTTGGAAAATATTTAGGAGGATCACTTGTTTAAATATGTAAGTGGGCAACAACACAAAGATCTCAACTTGTGAGGCCTGCCATGTGAATGAGGTGACCCCCCAAGGACCATAGTACGACAGCTTTTCTTCTCAACTCAGACAAAACCTTGTAGATGAGACTTGAAAACACGTGGGATATATATAGGTTGTACTCTCTTCTATTACCTAAACTGGCAATCCTCACTTGGGGACTTGCGTCAGTTGTTTTCTCCTCACACTCAAGCCTCAGCCCCACTTGGTAATTATTTTCAAGCCCTCTCGCTTCACACCAAATTCTCTTTTTACATTATTTCTTTGTGCAGCATCATATGTTTGACATTTCTGTGCCTTGGTTATTCACAATGTTCTTGGTGGTGTTGGTTAAGGCAAAAGCCAGGCCCACTTATATATGTCTGTGCCCTATATATATGCTTCTTTTTTAAGACTACGATCTTACATTCTCAAAGAATCGAACCGGCCGTGATCTTCATTTAAGTTGGTATCACTCCTACTTATATAAACTTCATTAACTTTTCATAAGTTCAGTCATTGTCTGCTGCGATGCTGCATTAATACCGATTCCTTGTTCCTTTATAGATATCGTTATACAATTACTGCTTCTGAGAGCATCAATTTCCTCCGTCTTTGCTTAAACCACTAATCGATCAGCATCTTGGTTGCTAGCCTGCTTCTTTTGTTTTCATGCTCTCTGTTCACCCTTGTCGTATACAAATAGAGAAAAAGAATGCATTGTTAATGCGAAATAGAAATTTTATTTTTTTTAAAAATTGCTTTACAGACAATTCCACCTGGCACTCAGCATACTGAAGTAATTAAATGAAGCTGTTCTTCCAACCTTGCCAAGTTGCTATGACTTCACCGTTGTACGACGGTAATCATTTTTTAATACGATTTCTGTTCTTAGAATTATAAGTAGAATAGATATTTATGATTTGTTTCCTTCCGAGCAAATAACAAGCAAGGCTATGACAAAGTAAGCTCTGAATAATGTTGGAGATGACACGCCTGACAGATCCGAGAATTGAAAGGAAAATAAAATACAAGGAAGAAGATGGGTGTTGCTCTAGTCATGAGGTACACCCCAATATTAATGATCACTTCAACATATAACATTAATGTCAGCTCCCTGATAATTGAAGGAAAATTCAAACATATATATATATCAAACATTCACTTGATGGCCACAAGTTCTTCAGAAATCAGCGCACCAGCCTGCATAGTTAATTTTTTCTTCTGAAACGCGGATCTTGTATACTTTATCCTAAGCCACTTCCTCGTTTTTCTCCACCACCCTCACTCCTTTTGCAGATCTAAGCACTTTCGCCTGTTTCGAAAACAAATTTGAACCCCAAAAGGGAAAACATCAGATCACGTATAAACGATCTCTCGTGTTTATATAATAAGAAGCCAAAAAGTTAAGGCAAGGAAAACACAGGGACGAAGAGTTAAATTGCAGTTGTGTGTGTGTGTGTGTGTGTGTTGATAGAGAGATGCGTACGAAAAGGATAACTTACTTGATCTTCTGTGATTTTGACTGCAAATCCATCAACAATGACCAAAGAAGATGTCTTGGTGTAGCTTCCTGGATCAAGGGTGGTTGCTAACAGTTCATCATGCTTCTTACTGAGGTAGACATCAAGGTCATGAGCCCCGTTCTTGGTTCTATTTACAAGTGTTCACACACACGCACGCACAAACAGAGAACACAGAATGAGTACTGTGAAAAAATGGTGGAAGAGAAAGGTAAGGTGTATGAAACATAAAGGACAGTTCAAACTAACCGATCAGCTCGAAGAAGTTCATATTGGGGATCATAGTTCATGAACACAAAGTATGACTCCACTTTTTTGCTTCCCATTGGGACTGTCTCCCGTTATCCCCCCGCTGGTTTTGTCTATTTTAAATGTATGGATGAGTATGTGAGTATGCCCACTTCAAGTAGTGTGTGTTTAGTATTTATGGACAACGGAAACCGCAATGACTCAAACATGGGTCTTCTTTTCAAATTTTAACATAGTAGGGTTTGTCATTTTCTTTTCTTTTCTTGTTTTTTTTCTTGTTTTTGTCCAACAGGTAACTAGTCATACAATCATATAACAAAATTGTTTCTCCAAAATAACTGTCTAATATTTGAATTTACATTCAAGATTGAAATAGCAGCACCATCACTTTTTTCATACATAAAGATACCCACACAAATTCATCAAACAAGATCTCTGTAGATCAGCTATAAAGTCGGCTCATTACAGCTTTGACATTGATGATAGAACATTAACATAAATAAATCATACGATTTAGAAGTAGTATTGCCCCCTTCGTGGGGACGATGATGAAGGAAATAACGGTGTTCACACTTGTAAGCTGCTTTGCGTAAGAGGTTGGAAAGAAAGTCAAATGGAAGATGAGTGAGAGGATCACACGCTTGCGACACCAAAGTCAAATATAAGCACCGTTCACAATGAGGACGGCAATAATTATAAATGCATTAATTAAGTGACCAATTAAGTAACATAAAAGAGATTTGACCTTTCAAAGTCGAATGAGATAGATGCCATCGCTGGATGCATAATCTTGCTTCAACTCAGTGATCACATGCAATAATTATATATAACTCTCCGTCAAGCCTCGTAGATACCCGCAACATTTATCGAGTTCAGACTTCAGGGTTCAGATATATTATAACCCTTCAATTTTTTAGCATAATAATATTGCAGGGATAACGTCAAGTAGCATTATTGGTTGTAATTTAGCCATCAGCAGCCTGCAAGTCAACATATAGCTACTAATAATCTGAAGTAAATGATGGATCCATGGCAGGTTTTTTCCTTGTTATAAATTACTTGCGCGTATGGTCGAGATTATAGAGATAATACTGTATTTAAACTTTTTTTTGGGGGGTCGGCAGCTAGCAATGTATTGGTTTCTCTTTATTAGGCCACAGATAACAACACATCCAAAACTATACAACATATATATCTATCATTGAATGAAAACCACGTAATGTGAGTTGATTTTTGTGAAGAACCTTTTTTTTTATTAGAACTATCATTGAATGAAAACCACGTTGTGTACAATCAATAAAATATTTTAAAGGAAAAAATATTATATTAAAATGTTAAATTTAAGACAAAATTCAATTTCCAATTAAGTTTTGTATTAAGTAATGTACGTAGTATTGTATTAGAGTATATTTCTCTGTGCTGCAATTTTTGTTCAGTATTCTTCCATACTAAACTAATCAAAGGAAGATACAGAGAATTGAATTAAAAAAACAAGAGGAATGCCCACTCGTTTTATCCTCCTTTTGTTTTTAACGGTGAGAATAGGTGAGACGTGCAATATGAGCCTACAGTCTGAACTGATATATTTCCATCCCTGCAAGCCAAAATCACTGACACTGGCCATTTGGGAGCCACTTCCCACCATAATTAAACAAAAAATAAACCACAAGAATGAAGGCAGATAGATCAATAAGAGCAGAACAGAAAACATGAAAGCCGAAGCCTCACTTAAACATAAAATGCTGAAATGCAAAAAGAATACAATGGGAAAAGCAGGCATGACACATTGGTGTGTGTATAATCTAATACTAATAAAATGTGTTGTTTGATGTGTAGGCGTTTGACTTGTAGAACCAGCGTTATGGAGAGACAAGTGTGGGGGCTCATAACTCATTGGCGCGGAACAGGGAGTAAGGAGGCACGTGGCAGGCAACTAGGAGTGGGGCCACACGAGTCAAGTCCCCCTTCCTCTCCATAATTGGTACGGTCTTTTTTCCTGTTTTCTTCTTAATATTTAGTGCTCATTGCAACAATTCAAAGCGAAGGTGACCGTAAAGTAAAACTGGAAATATCAGTCTACCTCCATCTGATCTGCATCAGTCCACTCACACTCACATGCTCTCTACTTACTTGTCGGTGGCTGCATACCTCCCTCCTCCTTTATTGGACTCACCAGACCACACACTACTCTGCATTACTCTCTCTCTCTCTCTTCCTTTAAGAAAAGAGAGGATAAGTTAAAAAAATAGAAGGCATGAAATTACTGGTGAAATTGAGCAAGCAAGAATAAGGTTATAACCGGAATTAAACTCATAACTTTAGCTTTGCACTTAGGGGAGAGTTTCGTAACATTTTGCCAACCGGCACTCTGCATTGTAAAAAGCCAGAGAATGGAATAGGACCATGAAAATTCAGTTTCATATTTCTTCCTCCATTCCTATTTATACTACACTTTTTTTTTTATACAAGAAAGTTTAGTGGGTTCGGCACCGGTCTCCCACCAAGGCCAGGGCCTGGCCCCAGGGCTCTTTAAGCACTTACAAGGGACTTACGAGATCGCCTACCAAAGGAGTCCTCACGACGACAGAGGGAATCGAACCCACCTCCTTGTAAGAGTTGGATCCGTTGTCAAACTCCTTTGGCTTTATACTACACTTTTGGGAGTGTAGTTTTGTTCCTCTATGCACAAGACACGATTAACCCATATCTAAAGCATTTATTATAATCTCACTGACTGATGGCCCAACCCGGTCAATTTCACTAAGCGTACTATTAGGGGCAAAAAGGTTCTTTTTTTTTTTTTGGTGAAAGGGCTAAAAAAATGAATTAGAACATTTTAAAACTTACACTTGAAACTGAACTTTCCCGCTCTTGCTGCTATGGAAAAACAAGTTTTTGTTGGGACTTGGGAGTACATACGTTCTCTCATGACCAGAACAAAAGACAGCTTCAGGGTGTTACTCAACTCGTGATAACACAGGTTTTCGTTGGGAGTACATATGTGCTCTCATAACTAAAACACTAAAGACAGTTTTTAGGGGTTTAGTCAACTCGTGATAACATAGATTCATTTTTTCTCTAGGCATAAGTATTTTTCTGCTACAGACATTCTTCTATTGAAAACAACCTTATTTATAACACTATCATAGATTAAATATATGCATCTCCTCTATAGGTATTTGAACCTTTGATTCATCGAAACACTGACCCCTCCCCTTTCTACAAGATCTAACTCACATGCATCAGTGTGATAACACAAATTCAATTATCACATGAGAACGTTGACTAGTTTGGGTCCAATAGGATATCGATTTCAATATATATCTATATATTGTTTGCGTGTACTCTTAGAAGACTCCATTAGACTATTACTATCGCTGGCATGTGTCTTTATCGGGAAAAGGCCATTTCTGGGCCTTGTCGTGGTACAACGTGGGCAAAGGCCATTTCTGGGCCTTGTCGCTTAGAAGGCTCCAATCACGTCGCTCCACGTAGCTTTCAAACCCTCCTTCTCCAAAAGTCAATTTCCCAACCGCCTCCCTTCCCTCTTGTTCCACCCTTCGTATTTATATCTTCTCTCGCCTGCCTCGTTTTCATTCTCCCTTCACCCCCCCTAGCCATGGCTGCAGGCTTCGCTTCCTTCACCGTCTTCTTCTGCCTCCTTTGCTTCTCTACGCTTTCAACCGCTGACCTCTCCGCGATCGACAAAACGAACCATGATCTATTACCTGAATCGAACACAAAGTCCGACGAGGCCGTCACCATCTTCCTACCCACCGAAAGACTCGAATCTGATGAATCCGCACCGGTGATCGAGTCGCAGCCTGGAATTTCTGGTTACGAGATTGCCAAACCTGAATCGGAAGTGGAAACTCTGAAGCCGACAGAATCATCCCAAGCTTCTGACTCAGTTCCAATCACGATGATCACTTTCCGCCCGCTCAACCGCTATATGCCCTGGCGGCCGATGCAGTTTCCCTCCCGCCCCCGCCACCCTTGCCACCACAACCGTAAATTCAGGCCGTGGAATCCGCGCATACCCCGCCGCCAGATCCCATACGGCAACGACATGATCCTGAGCAACGGCGACGAAAAGAGCTTCCGTGTGCTTCCTGACGATCGAGTGCCTAAGATCCCGATGAGATGGACGAGGTTTGGCCGCTTTGATCCAAGGTTCACCGACGAACCTGGTATGGGGAGGAGTGAGGAGGTTTTGATGAGGCCTCATCACCACGATCACGACGATCACGATGACCACGACCATGAACACGAACATGATGATGACCACGACCACAAACACGATCACCACCACGACCACGATGATCACGACCATGAGCACGAACACGACGATACCCACGACCACAAACACGCTCACCACCACGACCACGATGATCACGACCATGAACGTTATCACCACCACGATCATCATAATTACAGTTTTTACAAAAGAGATCACGAGGATGGTGGGTTGATGAGGAGTATCCGCAAGTTTTTGCAGCACTTCTGATTGATGCTAGTGGATTACATAGTGTCAAGCCGCGTATGGTTTAGTTCGTGCCCTTTTGTTGTATTGCTATTTAGTTATATCACGTTCTATGTACTGTAAATAAGTTTGCATCCGCTAGAGATGTATGACCATGCATATGTATTTTGCCTGCAGACGGGGCAGCCATATATGTTTTTCTGTACAATTTTTAATATAATATCGTTTGTCCTTTGACACTTTAGTTCCCTTCGTATGCATCTCGTTTTCCCAAACCTAATCATCCAAGAATTGATGAAAAGTTGTATTAAGAACAGGTAGTGGTTTATTGAATTTCCTTGCGATAGTTCAATGATCAATTACATATATTAATTGTCCGATGTCAAATGAATCACGCGGAAACCTCAGAAGTGATTTGAACATGATCCAGGTTGCTGGGTGGCCAGCTCTGAGCATGGAGAAGGACTTACTTGACGAGATGCTCCAAGAACATTAGAACACTGCCATGGAGGAGATGTTGGTCCCGTAATACCATGGAGGAAGATATGAGAGAGGCAAATCTGAGTGAAAGGGGAATTTTTGATTCCACGTATCAAGCCTGCCTGCCGAACCTTCACACCCCAAACATTATTAAGTGTAATATCCTTGACAATAGGGAGAGCATTGGGGTTGAATTTATCATCAGGGTGATCCCCGACATCGCCTGAAATCTTTATTCCAGTCCTTGCCTCCTCTATATACACATGAGAGAAGGTTATATTCTTTATAGTTCCTCCCCGCCCACTGTTTGTCTTTATGTGGAGACCGATTCCTGTGTTGAAGAGATTGATGTGTTCAGCAAGCACATTCTCCACCCCGCCAGAGGCCTCATTGCCGATCGCAATTCCAGAGAATGGGGTTGATGTCGACACCCGCCGGATGGTGATACCAGAGCTAGGTCGACCATAAGCAATCCCATATTCGTCCCACCCACTCTTCACAGCCACAGCATCATCTCCACAAGATATGTACGAGTCCTCTATGCACACATTCGAACTAGAATCTGCACAAATCAATCAGCTGTAAAGGTGGATGAATAAAAGTATTCTGCGATCCCTCGTATAGCACTTCCATGGTAATCAATCACATAGACGTCACAGATAGGTGAGAGTCCCATTGGATCTCACACAGGTAGTACTTCTATATCCAAGACAAGCTTCCAAAGTTTAGCAGAAAGAAAACAGTATATAGAGAGAGGGTTCTTTTATACCAACTTGTCCAGTATAAGATTAGGCTCATCAACCTTATACATCATTTTCAATTTCAAGACGCTGTGCTTATTGACTTAAAATGATAGAAGGCTAGTATATTTCACTACATCTTTTAAAACTTCAGCATATTTAGATGATATTTACCTGGATCAATTCCATCAGTGTTAGGTGAGTCATGTGGGGCAAATATGGTGACAAATCGGATCACGACGTTGCTGCAAGGAGGGAAGAAGTTTCAATATCAGATTTTAAGTTCACACCGTCATATTCAGTTCCCTTTTAGTTTAAGCTTCGGACAGGCAAGAAACTCAAAAATTTTGGCTCCATTCTTAGGAAAATTATGTTACCACAGAGGGGAAAAGAGGCATGAAAGCAAGTAACAAAATAGTCTGGATTGATATTTAACTCTTGTGACTGTTGATACTATCATCTGTACCTGCTATAAACCGGATGAATGTTCCAAAAAGGAGAGTTCTTAAAAATCACATTCGAAATGATGATATCTCTGGAATTCATAAATTCAACAAGGTTTGGCCTGGTGTATTGAAGAGTCCTCTGCCTCCACATGTTCCACCATACATCTCCTTGCCCATCAATTGTCCCATTGTCACCTATGAAAATATATGACAGAGACCAAGAGAGAAATGTTAGGCCATGCCATATTATGCCATATAAGCTTTATAGTAAAAGCTTCTAATTTTAATGCTATTAGGCTATGCTATTGAGATACTCCAATTTGGTACGGAAAAAGGAATTAATCAGTCGTGCCTGTACTGCAGCATTTATCTACGGACAATCAAATATATGACACCCACCAGTGATTACCACATCTTGCACCCCGTCTCCTTGGATAAAGCTCATATACCTTCCTCCAGGGCGCTCTCTTCCTCTTCCATAAGATGGCAACGGTGCGATCAATGGCCAATGCTTTGTATCCTAATGAATCAGGCAAGGAAGAAGATTTATCAACGAAC
>JANTPZ010034368.1:0-18032 GCA_025593235.1 Vachellia pachyceras
ATTTAGGACAATATTCATAATTTGCCCATGGATGCAATTATCATAATAAACATGCATAAGTTATGATAATTAAATGGAGAAAATACATTAAAATAAATAATGTGTGAAGTACAATGATTGGCCCCTAGGGCACAATTTCCAACACAAACTTTAAGTTCCAAGATGCACTCAGTAATCGAACTAGAACATCTTCCCATTCATGATGTCTGATATTGGAAGGGTTCTCTATCTGGCTATAGGTTATGTGGACTACATATGCCCACAATTTGATAATCTTTTTCTAAAACTCAAATATTAACTCATTTTAAGTATTAGTCAAGGTAGATTAATGTTCAATAAATCAATCAGAGAATATACCATGATTATAAAAAGTTCACATTTCTAACCAAAATGATAACATAATATCTCAAATCAGTAGTTGTGGATCCATAACATAAAATCATTAAATAGAAAATGCCTCAAGCCTTCTACCAGCCCACTTATTGGCAATAATTCCTCAAAAACATGCAATTAAGCAGTTAAAATCAGAGTTTGCAAAATGAGCTATAAAGATGGCAATATACATCAATCATCCCATAACAACAAAAGAGGTGCTACAGAGATATGCTGAGATATCTAAGCCTCTGGAGCTCTCCTCAATGTCCTAGCATCGAAACTATTACCTGAAAAATGTTAAGAGCAATAGCATGAGATAACAATCTCTATAACCATATTTCCAACTCATCGTACATACTAACGTGCACTAGTGAGGTGTCAAGTGGGCCAAAATAAAACAGAGATCCACATAATATCATAATCAAGTCATTTGAATCTTTTCTTTAACAATCCCGTACTTCATTAATAAGATACTGTCTGTTTCGGTGCAAACGTAGCCACCTCATGGTTTTGCTAGTGTGGATGCAGTCACAGACACCCACTAATGCCTTAGTAATCAGATATGTTTCATCTTGGTGTGGTCATAGCCACCTAACAATTTTGCTATTGTGGATGAGCCACAACCACCCACTAGTGCTTCATTAATCAGACATTTTGGTGCAGCCTTAGCCACCTAAAGGTTTTGCTCTCGTGGATACAGCCGTAGACATCCACTAGTGCTTCATTAATTAGATATCATCTCTTTTGGTGTAGCCTTAGCCACATAAAGGTTTTGCTCTCATGGATGCAGCTGTAGGCACATACCAGTGTCTTGTTAATCAGATATCGTCCGTTTCGGTGCAGCCATAGCCACTTAACGGTTTCTCCCATTGATGTAGCCGTAACCACCCACCAAGGTCTCATTAATCAAATATTATCTATTTTGGTATAGCCGTAGCCACTCATCAACTTTATATATATAAAAATATATTTTTCAAAACTATTATTCCCATAAGACTTTTTTCTCATATGACACCCACACACTATACTAATAGAAAATCCATAGATTCTTTTATCATCTCATATATCAAAATAACTCAAAAACAAGATATCAATATTTATGATAAATGGAAATTTGTTACCTCTCACCAATCAAATATATGAATTCCCACAATAGTAAGCCCCATGCTCAAAACCAACAATTTTTCACTATTAATCTACACAATTTAACATTACCATACATTATTTTAATAATTAATTCAAGTGGTAAAAATAATAATTTAGAGACTTAAACCCCTCTACAGTTTTCAACGCCACTCTAGGCCATGTCTAAAATATTTTTAATGCCAAAATTATATTTACTCTAGAACTCAAAATATTCATAAAACAATATCCTTAATAATCTTCCAAATATCACATTTTATAAAAAATCCTCATATACCTCAATATATCTAAAAGCTACTAACATCTCAATTCATAAAAAATCTCCAAATCTCAATACTAAAAAAATAACTTCACACTAAAAATTCTAACTTTAAAATTTTAAACCTCAAATAAAATCTTTAACTCAAAAATTTATTATTATCTTCAATAGCCTTAAATAAAATATTTAAGCTATCAACAATTTACTATCACTTTCAACAACCACAAATAGAATATTTAACCAAATTTTATTAGAAACAAATAGAATATTTAATCAAATATCTTATATATTAGAAACATAATAAAAAATAAATTTTCAAAATAATTCAGGTAGAAAATAAATAATTCTACTTACACAAAAATTAATAATAGAAAACGCTCTACTAATATATGATCTCCTGCCAATAAAATTCCAACTAAGAAATATCTAAATCCAAAAATATTCTCCAATCAACATAATATTACCACCACTAGAAAGAGAAAAATATTTAGAACAACTTTTATAAAAGAAGTTTAATAAAAATAAATCATTGTACTGACCAAAAATAGAATCTTGAAATTGGAAAGCGTCTCTCTAAGCTCTCCTCTCTCTCCCCCCCTCTAGCGTCTCTCTCTCACCGGAACCTCTCTCTCTTCTTTCTCTCTCACAAAACAAATGATACCCCCACACCCTTGTACCCATCACCATGTTTTTGTTTTTTTTCCTTTTCGTTCTTTTCTTTCACTCAACCATCTCATCCCTCTCTTTCCTTCCCCTTCTGGCACGCCATCTTTGTCCATTTGTTACACTACACTTAACATCTCCCTCTCCTCATCTCCATTCCATACATAACCACTTCTCTCTCTCTCTCTCTCTCTCTTTTAATACATATAATTACATATATATTCAAAATAAATGTATATTCTACTTTATTTTATTTTCATTTTCTAATAACATTTACAGGATAAATATATTTATTCTAGTTAATTCATTCTAACCATAATTAAATTCTAATATAAAAATTAGGATGTTACACTTGATCCATCCAATCACGGACCTTATCCTAGACAAATTGAGAGGACAATACTTTCCGTGATTCTCTATTAACCATCCCATAGTGATCGTTCTTTGTCTTATCCTCTATGTCTTATGTGAACGTAGTAGTACGATTGCTAGTGTGAGTAAGCTAACCTTAAACATGTATGACATAATTTAGTTGCATACCTTTTGCTCATACCTTACAAGTGTGTACATGTTCAAACATAAGCACATAAAAAAGCATCCTTTATTATTGCAAAGAGGTACATTTCATACATCATGCTCTACACATGCCCAAATCCTTTTCATGGATTACAAACAAATCTCTAACTATAGGCCTTGTTATGGAATCTACTAACATTTTATGAGTAGACAAGTATTGAATGGTCACTTGCTTCTTATAGGTCATATCTCTCACAAAGTGGTACTTTATGTCTATGTGTTTAGTCCTACCATGATACTTGGGTTATTTGGCATAGGCTATTGCTGCTTGACTATCACAATGTATCATGATTAGATGATAATCACCGTTGATTCCTATTCATTGTAGAAACCTTTTTAGCCACACAACCTTTTGAACGACAACAGAACATGCCATGTATTATGTCTCCATGGATGATAGAGACACACATGTCTACTTCTTACTACTACACGAGATTACTCCATTATTTAGTAGGAATGCGTACCTTGAGGTTGAATGATATTCATCTAGGTCTCCTGCCCACTCAACATCAGAGTATCCTTCTAAGCTCTTGCCTTTGCCTTAATAGCACAGTTCATAATCTATGGTTCCCTTTAGGTAACTTGTGATGCTCTTCACATCTTCCCAATGTTTTACTCAAGGATTGGATTGGAAATGGCTCGCTAGTCCTACTGTAGAACATAATTTTGGCCTTGTACATAACATAAAGTACATAAGGCTCTTAATGACACTAGAGTATGGAACATGTTCCATGCGTTCTACATCCTATTGTTTTGTGGGTCATATGTCCTCACTCAAGTTATGCCCTTTGATTACCGACATGTCCATAGGCTTGCAGTCTCTCATGTTGAAGTGCTCAAGGATTTTCTTTATATATGTCTTTTGTGACAATGACAATAGCCTTCTTGAGTGATCCCTTCTTATCTTGACATCCATGATAAAATCTACTTTGCTTTGTCCTTTATTTCAAAATACAAGGACAACCAGTCTTTGATGGTTTCAACAGTTTGAAGATTAGTTCTAGCTAGAAGTATGTCTTCTACATAGAGAGATAATATAACAAGATTACCTCTAAACCACTTAATATATACACAGTGACCTTCTTTAATCATTTTAAAGCTGAATGAGGTTTCAACTCTGTTAAATCTTAGGTACAATTGTCTAGATGATTGTTTAAGTTCATACAAGGATCTTATAAGTCTACAAACTTTACGTTCATTTCCTTTTTCTATGAAACCTTTGGGTTGCTCTATATATATCTTCTTCCAATTCCCTATTCAAGAAAGTGGTTTTAACATCCATTTGATATAATTCAAGGTCTAGACTTGCTACCATGCTAGTATTAACCTAATTTTGAGGGCACTCGGTTAAATATTTATATGGTTGTCAAGAGAGCATCACCCCAATAAAAGATTGGAAAAATTGTCTGAGCCGTCATTGACCTAACCATGTCTAAGAAGGTTCTATTCCTTTTTCATGACAAAGTGCCTTGAATTATTCTTAGAGGTATTATCGACCCTATCAGTTCTTAAGGCTTTCATTGTGTAAGCCAACTGATTTTTCATAAGGTTAAGGTATTTTCAAAAACATTCTAATGCTTCATTTTTGTGGAAAATTAGAAAGACATGTCCATACTAAGAAAATCATAGATAAAGGTGATGAAGTATAATGCTCAGTGTCTTGCAGTCAGACTCATAAGATAGCAAATATCAAAGTGTATTAGTTGTAGAGGATGTTCGGCTCTAGTTGTCTTGCCAAAAGGTTCCTTATGCTCTTGCCAGTTAGGCAATACTCACATATAGACATTTCCTTTTTTTGGCACATTTCCTAGCAATCCCTCTTTTTCCAGTTTTGTCATGCGTTCTTAACCAATATGTCCTAGTCTAGTGTGCCAAGCATCATAATGAACATTGGAAGAAATTTCATTGCAAGTAGTGGAATAATCCTTAACATTCTCGAAAGTAAAGAAATCATCTTGAACATAACTAGAACCAGAAAAACTAGCTTTATTTGAAATTTCTACATCGTAGTCATGAAAGCGTACATCAAAATAGCATTTAACTAAGGAAAGACGAAAACAAGATTTCACCAGATTTCAGGAAGGTAGATTACATCATACAAAGTCAAGGTCTGCCCCTTTTGCAAACATAGCTTATAGGTTTCAATCCCTTTAACTTAAACTCTCACATTATTTCCAACATAAAGACATCTGCTTCTAGCTAGTATCCGACCAAAATCCATAAAGTTTCCATGATCCTTACTTACATAGTCTGTTGCCCTTGTGTCTACAACCCACACAAGATTAGCTTCAATTAGAAAAGTTGTACTAGATATAAAAGAAAAATGAGTGGATTCATGAACCAATACTTTTTTCTGTTTGGGGTAGTCTTTAGCACAGTGACCTTTCTTCTGGCAAGTATAGCATTTGATCTTTGACAAATCACATTTTTATCTAGCCTTTTAGTTTTCTTGAAGGGAGTCTTACCCCTTTTACATCTTAGGCCCATCTTTCTTTTGATGAGGGGCTTTGTGTTTCTTTGACTGCTGCTTAGGAACAAGGGCTTTCTTTTCCTCAGTGATATATGCTTTACTGACAAGCTTTGTAGTGCCATTCTTTTGTCATCTATTTGGATGCGCTTAACCACGTCTGAGATGGTTTTTATGGTGGAATTATGTGTTATTGTGTGCTTCATTGTGTCTCAACTTGTTTGGAAGTGACCTTATAACCTGTTTGGAGAGCATTCCTCCTGCTACCATTAACTCTCTTATCAAATTCTGCATAACCCTAAGGTGTTGCTTGATATAGGTGTTGAGACCCAACTGCATGCTATTGAGTTTCACAGTAATCCTCTTTATTCTTGCAGTGGAGGATCTATCAAACTCTTCTTTTAAAGCTACATGCATGGAAAAAATAGTTGTATATGTTTTGAATTGACACAATATATTGTCGGTCATTGCAATAAGCATTGTGATATGAGCAAATGAAGTCCTCTTGTTCCAGGAAGCATAAGCATCCTGATCCCTTCTAAATGCAGCACTACCAGTTTTTGAAGCACTATTGTCAGGACATCGGTAACCTCTTGTACTTCAAGAGCATAAGAGATTTTAAGGAGCTATATGTCGTAGTTCTCACCATCCAGTTTGTAGCCCCCATAGAGGTAAGCTTGGTTTCATATAGACTAAATGTCATATAGACTAAATGCATTTAGTAAGGTAAGCTTGGTTTCATGTAAAGAAAAATTATGTGGATGGTAGGTTAGTCAATTTCCTAATCAAAAGTGAACTAAGCTTACTCCCATTTTACTCATTCTAATTTCGCGTATCATCCTCTTAATCTTTCAGTTTTCAAATAAACATCCCCTTAATGTTCTCGTACTCAATTAAATGAAAAATATATCAAAATTCTTTGGATCAAATAAAAAACTACATAGAAATTGAATTCAAAAATCATAATTTGAATAAAACTAATTCAAAATTGAAATATAACTGAAACTACACATTTTGTTGGTAGAGAGAAACAAATATTTTGAAGAACACAGAACAAATGTGATCAATTATAGAATCTCTGAATTCTAATTTTAACTCTTCTCATGCCTATTCTTAAAAATCGCTTCCAAAATCAATAGTCACAAACTAGGCCATCTAATCTCAATTACTTTTCATATTTGATAATTAAATTTGCATAGAACTTCGCATCCCTTACATCAATGACATAATTACTATATCAAATTAGAGTAGCATATATGCATCTGTCATTAATATAATAGCTGTCATCTTTTCTAGCCCTTGACCTGGTTAACTTTCCAGTTTTTGGTCTGTTAGCCACATGATTGTCAATCATCATGGGTTCCTCTTCTTCACTACTGCTTTTAGTTGGTTGGAGCCCACCATTGAGGAAGGAACTGAATATCAATTGAGTTCATTCTTTCATCATCAAAAGTTGGGTAATATCTTGGTAAAGAGTATTCTCTATGATCTAATGATGTTGTGCCATTTGTGCATACAAAATGTCGATTTTTAATGTGAATGTTCAAAAATAAAGAAAAAGTTGTCACATAATTCATAATATACACGCATAACTTGTCACTAAAACAAGTAAATAATATACCATTTTGTAGATTATGAATTTATAAATATTTTAGAGCAAATAGTGTCTCAAAACAGTGCTCCACACACCCTTACATGCTCCAAGAGTGGTTTGGATTAAAAAATTTGTAAGAAAAATAAATTTCACTCTCAGAGGGTAAAATGTGTACACCACACGCCACCTTACCAGCACCTTTTCATCACACTAACCTGTCCGTTGGATCAATCTATCTAATCTGAGCCCATGTGTGTGTTTAAAACAAGTTTTCATAAAATGGGTGGACTACACGAGCCACCCTAGGCATGTCATGTCCTCTATGCATGTAAAAACATTTTGTTTAAAACTGATATGTACACTGGTAGTGTTGACCTTAACCCGACCTAGTCAGGGCCCGTTACCTCCCACTGGTTGAAACAACACCGTTTTGGCCAGGCAATGCATTTCACTAAATGAAACTCACTGCTTTGAGCAGGGATCAAAACGACATCATTTTTAGGTCTCTCCTCTTATTATCCAAAACAACGTCACTTTGGCAAGTTGGTGCATTTCATTCAATGAAACACACTATTTGGTTAAAAATCAAAATGAGGTCGATTTGATCCCTCCCATCTTCTTCAACCTCTCGACTGGTCCGTCACAACCCAACATTTTCTCTCCTCCATATCTCGACCGTCAAAGCTCTGTTTAACACGTTCTTGGTGTTGTTAGAATCGTCTCTACGAGTACTACATTTTGTGGTCTCATTTGTGGTGATCTTATACCTTTTTTTATTACTCAATTTTGAGAAAAAACTGATGATTCAGACAGAGCATAATGACCTCACTTTATAGTGCAATGGTTCAAAATTTAATGCACATAATTTAACAAAAATAGGACATGAACAATACATATACATACATGTGAATAAGCACAGTGGAAAAAAGAAAGCTTTTACATAGAGCAAACCAAACAAACCACAGTCGCAAAGAACCTGAAGGCTCTAATATCGATGTTGGAAAAAATAAAAGCATGCCATAACACAAACTAGTAGGAAGGTTGAGAGGCATACCAGACATGAGTCTCCTCCACCGGTGGTAGTGCGGATGCCGAAAATATTAACGACAGGGGTGAATGAAACTGATGGGATAGACCACTATTTATACGAGTAAGCTGGGGATATTTTGGGAACTCAAAATATCTTTGGTTGAGATATTCTCTCCTTCACATTCGAAATTCAAAATAAATGAACTATATTTAATTCATTTGTTTTATCCCTTATAACAATAATCAGATTATTTAAATGATATAATTAAATATCTATCATATATTTATCTGACTTATGAATGAATCAACAATCTACCCATTCTTTGACCATCTTCATGATTAATTAAGTGTACAATTAATTAACCATAATAACCTGATTTATAGGATCATCCTAATAGGGCGGAATAAATCCTATAATTCCAACATTATATGATTGACTATATATATAGTTCATTACTTATTACTTTTAATTGTAGTTGAATTCTACTCTCTTCATTTTCAAATTAAGTTTGCATACACAAATCAAGAAAACTAATAAATAGACAAAATTATATTACTTGCGCTTCTTAATATAAAGTCATTTGAATTTTTGAGGACATTAAAAAACCTAAATAAATTAATTAATTATAACATATATTATGAAATACTTATGTGTATTATTAGATTATATATCATTTATATATAATATAACAAAAACAACAACAAAGCATTGTCCCACTAGATGAGGTAGGTTACATGTATCATACTCCACCATTGTGCTTTATTGTAGACCATATCACTGGATAGATTATTAACCAAAAGATCTCCTTTTATAACTTTTTTGAGTGTATGTTTCGATTTTTCTTCACCCCTTTTTAAAGAACTCCACATTGCTTGATCACCCTTCTTGCAGATGCTTCCAATGGTTTTCTCTTAACGTGTCTGGATAACCTCGAACAATTTTCTAGAATTTGATTATTACGAATTCTCTACGTTTTAGTATGGTCACACATATATCTTAACATCCTAATCTTAGTCACCCCTATTTTATACTCATATTGTTCCTTTAAAACTCAACATTCACTATCATATAGCATTGAAGGCCTTATAGTTGTACGACAGAACTTTCGTTTTATTGTATCAGTTCTTTCCGATCTCAAATAACTCCATTAGTTTGCCTCCATTTTCTTTGTTGATCCATGTCATAAATGATTCGACAGAAATTTACATTGGCTGTCAATGGCCTAACATAACCGTCCCTTTTACTTGGGACGTTATTAAACATAAGCAGAGTTTATATCATATTATAATAAATCAGGTAAATTAGTTTGGAGAAAATTAATAAACATATTAATTAATTAGCTTCTTTAATTTTAAAAAAGTGAATTGACTCTTATATTAATGACCGGAGATAGTATTATAATACAATAATGTATTATTAAACTACCTTTATTTATTATTTCTATTATTGAAGAATAAAAATATTGACATAATCAATACATTATTAAAGTTCAGTTGTTTGGAAACAAATTATTCAAAATCCCAAAATGACTATTGGGGGTGTTCATTGTATTAAAAATAAAAATTTAGTTAAAATATTTACAAATGACAACAAAGATATATCAACTAGAAACTATTAAGTTTCTACAAAAAAAAATGTCAAGAATTCTAATATAGAAAATGAAATAAAAATTAATCTTTTTACCATCTTATTTAACCTTAAATTTAGTTCATATTTATTGGCTTGGTAAGTTTTGACTAATTTAATTATTTTCTATTAATTTTTTTATTTATCCGATTTTCAAGGTCAAATGGATCAGCATCGTTTCATTATTGTATCATAACTGTCATTATATATTTACGTCCCAGCTGTTAGAAAGTGCTCTTTCTGATTTTTTTAAGCATCAACTACCAAATTACATAAAATAAATTCTTCGTTAAAATTAATTAGAAAAGAAACGATGATCATCGTTTCATTCTTGTATCATAACTGTCATCATATATTTACTTCTCCTCTGTTGAAAAGTTTTTCTTCAATCATTTTTCTAAGAAACAATTACCAAATTACGAAAACAAAATGTTAGTTAAAATTAATTAAAAGTAATATAATAAATGTGTTAGAGATGTAATTTTTTTTCTAAATATATCCTTATTTATGAAAACAATGAGTGTGAGAGAGAATGTGTATGAAAAAAGATGAGGGAGGATGAGTGGGGAAAATAGATAAGAGAGACATATATAAATTGTGGGCAAAAATAAAAAATGCATTAGATTTCTAGACAAAGATAAATTGTTATTTATAAAAAGGACCAACCTTTTGAGAGAAGTTGCTCATAAAAATGTAATAGTGAGAGTAATATTCTTAGTCCATATATAAATAGAAAATAATTAGGAAACTTAGGGAAAAATCACTGTTTAAAATTTTCATTTGTAAAAGGAACTTGAATTGAAATACAGGTACTTTTGTATATATATAAAATCCTACGGAGTACTGATATTTTCTGTAAATAAAAACTTATCATGTCCTTCTCACCAATTTAAATAAGGACTTTTTCACCGATAATCCCAAATATAATTCACCTAATTAAAATTGATTCAAGTGACATCACTGTGAATACAAGTTAAATAACCACTAATGAATCTAAAATTATTTGAAATAAAATTATATTCTTAAAAGAAAAGAAAAAGTTATCTGAGCTACACTTGATCAAGCATGCACTTATAACACTAAGTGGGGATACATATAATTACACATAGTACTATTAGTATTATTAGCAATGTTAATGGGAGGAGACTGATCATAATGATTTCGAGTTGACAAGAATTATTTAGGCTTAATAAGTCAAGTCAAGTAGGGACTAATAACTTTCAACACAAAATTTCAAAATTCTAATTTATTAGACCAAAAATAAATCACTTCCATACCAGCTTAATATCAAACTTGGTTAATTTTTATTGGAAAGATAAGTTTGTGACCACCTCACTTGACTTTTTAATCAATTTTTCAGTCAATCCAATATTTTCTAGTTTGAATGGTCGATCACTTATTAATTCTTTTTTTTACCAACGATCATTTATTAATTCTTGCATCACATTAATTTGTATCTTTTTATTTTTTCTCTTTAGGTAATAAAGTATTATGATTACTTATCTATATGTGTACTTCACCTAATAATAATTCAGTGTGATAATTAAAAATGGGTTAATATAATTTTGATCCTTTAAATTTGCTCTTATTTTAGTTTTGGTTTTGGAAGTTTCAATCTATTTAAAATGTCAGTGCTTATAATTTACCTAATAAAATCCGGACCATTTTACTGCTTAAGGGATCAAAATCAAAATGATAGTACATTTGATGAATTAGATACTGCATTAACCTAGCCATTAAAAATTAAAACTCATATCATCCAAAGAAAAAAAGAAAATTGTCTAAAATTGATGTCATCCTCAATATAGTTATGATGAAACATATATTTATAAATCAGATTAATTTCAACCTTTTTCCTTCGTTAAAAAAAGAGAAGTTAACTTATCACCTACAAAATCCATAAAGCACATGCACTACTAAAAAAACACTAAGAGGGATATAAATAATTACACGTATTATTATTATGAATAATGTGAATATATTGGATGGGAAACTGAATGATTTCATGGTGGAATAAAACACACACATTGATTTGAAGCCTAATCACTGAAGCTTATTATTAGATATAAAGAGAAAAGAAATAAAGGAAGGAAGAAAAGATATATAAATTGATAATGATGATGAGTAGTGAACAGTGTGTGGTGTTGTTGGCGTAATAGTGAGGGTTTTGGATCATTTGATGTCAAAATCGAAATATCTCAACTATCTCTAGTTGGTTGGCCAGTTTAGTGATGATAAGGACTCAATTACCATATATTCAGAGTTAGAAATTTATTTGTTGAAAAAAATCAAAAATAATTAAAATAATTTTTAATGTATTAATTAGAGCTCCCCTTGCCTTATTAATGGGTCCGTTTGGTAAAGCGATGGAGAAGTACTTTTACCATTTACGAGGTAAATGTGTGAAGGAGATTATCTCGTTTTACGGAAAAACACTGTTGAATGTGCTTTTGGAGTGTTGAAAAGCTTTCCCAAACATCCCCAATGTGTGTTTGGATATAATACTGAGGTAATATATTTTGAATGAAATTGATTTATAATAATGACATTGATAACAAATTTGGTTGTAATTGATTTAAGGGGTTACAGCTTATCTAGCATGTTAAAGTATTTTATGGTGTATGTATCGTTTTGAAGCATTTTTAATATACGTTCACCACTCTAAATTATTTTTTAATGCCTCTAGCATCGTAAATTGTTCAGTATAAAAATTGAACAAAAATATGCTTTTTAAGACGCTGGATGCTTCTAGCATCGTAAATTTTTTTAATACGCTGTACTTTAAAATATTTTAAATTACTGGATACATCTGAAAAATACTTCAGAATGATAAATGCACACTCAATTGTGAGTAGTTTTGGTTGGTATATATATAACTGAAAAGCAGAATGGAAAAGACTAACCATGGTTTTGGTTTAAAAAATCCAAACACCCAACAGCCAAAATCAATTATCAACCCAAGATTCGTAGTTATCTCATAAACTACCAGAGGCCCCCATTACTATTATCGGAGTTTTAATTATATTTTTTAAAAAAATATCCTAACACCTAATCCAAAAATTATACTTAAAATTAACTTTTACAAGTTACGTTGAATCCAACGCCTAATCCAAATGCCCCTGAAACATGTGAAGGTTGTAAACGGACAACATATATAGTTGATATGCTCATAATTGATTTTAACCAAAACATAGGTGTATGTATGGATATAATTGATTTAAGAGTATTTGGATAATTATTTAAAAAACAACGATTTTGGCCTTCAAAATTGATTATTTAGTCTAACAACGATTGGCATCCAAACCTATATTTGATAATTTAGTCTAAAATTGAAAAGAAAACCATATCTATATCTATATATATATAGAAAGAGAAGATAAGAAAGAGAAAGGTAGGTGCTAGGGTTATGTAATTAGCTATGTGAATAGTATATTCTTAAAATGTCTCATCAAACATGAAAGGTCGGTGATTCTTTGCTTCATTATTGGCTTATTATTTACAAACTCTATCTCTGCGTCCCCACAACACCATGCCCACATCTTCGGGTGCTTTCTTTTCAATTTTTTTAAAACTTTGCACAGTAGTGGATTATATATATATATATATATATAATTAATACAGGAAAGAGAAGCGTTTCTACCGAAACCTCTAAATATTTTATATTCTGTGTTACGTCCAGCAATACCCTAAATGTATGTATAACATCACTTTGATCCTGATGCACCAAAAGATATTATAAGGTGCTGAGTGCATTTAAAAAAATATTTTGGATGTTGTATGTACAAAAAAATACATTAGAGTAGTGGATACACATGAAAAATAGTTCAAGATGTTAAATACAAAACAAAATAATTTAGACAATGAATGCGTTTAAGAAATTGCTTTCTGATAGTGGATGCACCTTAAATCTTGTTTAACCAACTGCATTGATCTTAATAGAAGGAGTTTTGACCTTAAATCAAGATGTTAAGAAATTACTTTATGATAGTGGATGCACCTTAAGTTGTTCTAGGTAGTTTTCTCTTCCCAATAATAGTATTTTCCTGCTGAAAAGAGGATATTTTTGGTTTAGGGTTTTGATGAAGTTTTGAGTTTTGATAATATAAGGTCATAGGGATGTAGAAGGATGTTTATAGAGAATTTTAAGCAATTTAGATTTTTTATTTGAGTCTGTTATGATTTTATAATATTTTTTATCCTAGACTCAACATTCACTATTTGGGACTTATTAGCAAACCAAAATGTTTTTGAGAAATTTAGTTAGGTTTGGGAATATCATATGCGACCCAACGTGTGAAGAACATTTATTTAAAGTCACATATCATTGTTTTTGTTATTATTACATTAATATGTAATTAAATTAGTTGTGTAGATCACTACAAAAAAACGGGTATTTAGCAGCGGTCAATTAGTAGTGGTTAAACAAACCGCTACTAAATGATGAGTTTTGTAGCGGTTTTTGGTCAAAGCGCTACTAATATGCACAGCAATCTAAGTGTGAACTTTGTAGTGGTTCATCAGAAAATTTGCAGCTGTTTCAATAAATGCAAACTGTTGCAGATGCGAAAGGTCGAAAGTCACCGCGGTTACGATAGCGGTTATCATAACCGCTACTGATTTGCGTCTGAATTTGTAGCAGTTTTTTCAAAAATAACTGCTGCAAAAATGAAGAGTCTCTCAATTAGTAGCGGTTCAGACAAACCGCTGCTAAATATCGAGAATTCCCAAGCCGACGCCCTAGTTTTGCAGCGGTCATGGTAGCGGTTTTCTCAAAACCGCTACTAATTTGCAGCGGTTTGTCTAGAACCGCTACTGAATCAGCGCCTATGTAAACCCCCCTCCCCCTCATTTTCGCACTTTCAACCTTTCAAAGCGTCGTATTAGAAGTTAGTTTAAAATATTTTTTATGTTTTAAATTTTAATTAATTGTTTTATTTATATTTTCTATTTTTTAGATATTTATATTTATTTTTAAAATCGTTTATTTTAACTAAATTTTCAAATTAATTTTTTTCAGATGGCTGATCAGGATCAAAGCAGGAGGCACGGGAAGGAGCATATGTTCCCCGATGGTCAGGAGGAGGGTGACGTTATGCTGAACGTCGATGACTTCGAGCTCGACAATATCAACATCTCAGTTGAAGAGGCTGAGAGGTTTGAGGACGAGGAGATAGAGAGGGACCAAGGATTTCGACGCCCTTCTGCTAGTCAATCGACTGGGTTTGAGGTCGACATTCGGGGTAAGTAAACAATTAATACATTATTTAATTAAAATGTTGTATTTAAGTTGTTTATTAATTAAGATGATTTAGATAATTTTCTTAGTAATTTTAATTATTTATTTAATTTGTCATATTTTATTTAGTTAATTTATTTATTAATAAATTATTATTTTTTAGAAATAATTGTATAAAATCAATTTTCAGATTCGACAGGGGCGACCGTTACAAGGAAGCTCACACTGAGGGATGTACACCAACTCCCTAGTGAGCAGAGGGTCATCGTGGAGTGGGACGACATCACCCGGCAGCCGCGGGGGAAGGGCGGTCAGCTCTTCAACCGCTACCTGACTGAGCAGGGTGGGAACTTCCTCCAGTTCAACATCAGCGCTGAGACCTGGAAGAGGATCCAGCAGAACCTGAAGAACGATGTATGGGAGAAAGTGAAGGTAAAATTTTTATTATTTCAAATATTTAAATTAATAGTTTTTAATTAATAAATAATTTACTAACTTTAATTTTGAAATCTGTTGCAGGGCAAGTTTGTTGTACGAGATGCGAACAGGGAGTTCGCCATCTCGAAGATGGGGGAAGGGTGGAAGAACAGGTGGAATCGCTTGTACCACCAGAAAAGAGAGATGGGACTAGGATGATCCAGGAGCTGGAGGCGGACGTCCCAGATGGGATCGATGCGGCGAACTGGGTTTCAGGAGATCGCCGGAGCAGCAGGCAGTGAGGAGTTGGTCCCAGCAGACGATCCACCATACGGCAAGATCGAAGCCGTTCTCCGTCGCATACTCGGAGCGGGATGAGGCGGCACGGAGGGAGGGCCGAAGGGCGACCTACGGGGAGATGTTTGTGACAACCCACAGACATTCAGATGGATCTCCCCTGACGCAGGAGACCGAGGAGATCCTTGTAAGTATTTTTAAATTTATAATTAATTTTTAAAATTGTAATTTTATAAATAATTAGTAATTTTTTAATTGAATTGTAATTATTTTCTAATTTTAAAAAATATTTATATTGTTTAATTAATTTTTAAATAAATAATTTTGTTATTATTTTATAATTTTGATAAATATTTAGAAATTTTTATTATTAATTGTTAAATTATTGAATTAATTTTAAAATTAGTAAATGTATAATTAGTTATTTAATAATTTTATTTTTATTAGATAATTATAATATTTATGGATATTTTTAATTTTTAATATTTTGATTTAATTTTTTCGAGTATAGGGTCGTATTCAGCGTACCGATGCTGAGTTGAGGGAGTCCCAGTGGTCAGCTGTAGACCCCACTACCTCATTGAGGGTCGCCATGGACGGGCATGACAGGCATCCCAGCCGACTCCCAGGGTTCGGGTTTAGGGCGACCAAGACCCTTGTCTATGGGGGTCGATCGTATGAGGCTGAGACTTCCTCCTCTGCTGCTGTGTTCCAAGAGACTACATCTGGGTCTCTGCATCACAGTGCACCTACAGAGATGGATAGAGACGTGCAGGCGCAGTTGCAGCAGCAGCAGCAGTTTGAGTTGTGGAGGCAGGCTGCGAATGTCATGCTTCAGATGGCATTCCAGGCTGCCTACCCTGGTTCTGCTCCACCTAAGCTATCTTCGCTGCCGGCCATGGCCCCCTAGCCCCAGTACCTCCACCACCCCCACCTCCCCAGCCCCCCATCCCCTCAGCGGACTGTTGATTTTGTATTATTTTGTTTATTTATTGAAATTTTTGTATTATTTTCTTTTTGAAACAAAGTTTGGACACTTGTTTTTGTATCATTTTGTTTATTTTGTTGACATTTTGTATTATTTTCTTTATGATACAAATTTTGTTTATTTATTCATTTACAAATTATTAAAGCTAAAATATATTTAACATTAAATTAAAAAAATATATTTACAAATTAAAATAAAATATATTTACAAATCATTAAATAATTGTACAAATTATTAAAGGTAATCAATTATTGAATTTAACTAATATTTATATTTGAATGAAATAAAAAAAATTTAATATTTAAATCTTTAATAATTCTTATAATAATTTACATTATTGTTAAAATAACATTAGCAGCGGTTATAAACCGCTGCAAAGTTGAAATTTCAAAATTTCCCTCTTATTTTGTAGCGGTTATTTAACTGCTACAATTTTCAACAGTCATCAATTTAGCAGCGGTTTTAAACCGCTGTAAATATGAAATTTCAAAATTTCCCTCTTATTTTGTAGCGGTTTGATAACCGCTACATTATTTAACGGTCGCCTTATTAGCATTTAACGGTCGCCTTATTAGCAGCGGTTTAGAACCGCTGCTAATCTCAACGGTCCGGAATTTGCAGCGATTTATAACCACTGCAAATATGTGACCGTTGACTAACCCACATTTTAAGTTTTCAGAAGAAGATTTCTTGCCAAATTCTCCGTTCTTCCTCTAATTTCTGTCTCTGATCACACTTTCTAATTCTTAGAGATATTGCGCTCAAGTCTCATGCGATGGATAAGTCATGGATCATGTTTCCTTGCACGTCCGCTCGATATTTGGCCGAATTAAACAGTTTCCTGGATTTTGCTAATAGACATGGCAAGATTAATGGTAAGATTTTGTGTCCCTGCTCTAAATGTAATTTCAAAAAATGGCATGTTAAAGATGTTGTTAGGGAACACTTGATTGTTAGTACTGGGAAAACGGGCTGGCCCGCGGGCCAGCCCGTAATAGCCCGCGGGCTGGAGGGAGTCGGGCTGTGCAGCCCGACTCCTGGCGGGCTGCCATATTGGCAGCCCGAGACCGACAAGCCCGCCAGCCCGCCATGTTTTTGATTTTTTTTTGAAAAAAATAGCAAAAATCCAACATTTACAAGTAATCAAGTACCAACAGCTCCAAAATCAAATATTAATCACCAAAATCATATAGTTACAGGCACCAAAATCCACGGTTAACAAACAAACTAAAACATCCAACTTGCATTTATTCTTGAAATAACAATACTAACATTCAGATTTACTATTCATGTCCTTTGATCAATTTTTTATCAACTTAACATACCCACAAAATTGGTACACAACTGGAATTTGGTCAGAC